>NW_020870179.1:509356-514356 GCF_003789085.1 Penaeus vannamei | reverse complement strand
GGAATTGCTCTTGATTCGTTTATAGGTTTGACATGCACAAACGCATACACACACTTGCACACCACACACAGACACACAGACAACAACACACACACACACCACACACAACACACACAACACACACACACACACATACACATATTATATAATATATATATATATATATATTTGTATATATACATATATATATACACTCATACATAAACACATACGTATGTAGATGTATATGTATGTATATACATGTACACACACAACACACACACACACACACACACACACACACACACATATGAATATAATATATATATATATATATATATATATATATATATATAATATATATATATATATATATATATATATATATATATATATATATATGTACATATACATATACATATATTGATAGATAGATAGATATAGATTTAGATATATAAAAATGTGTGTGCACATACTACTGCATGCATATACATTTGAACATACATAGACACACATACGCACATAGACATGCACGTCCATTTTCATAAAGCGAAGTAAAATAAATCAATGGATAATTCAGGTTCTGAGTTCAAGTATCCATTTTGGTTTATGCTTCGTCTGATGAGGATTTGTGTTGATTTCGAAACGTCATGATTGTTTTTTTTTTGTATTGTTTTTTTATTTGTTTAATTGTGTGTTGTTTGTTTGTTTTTTGGCTGCGTTTTGTTGTGTCTCTATACAGATCATACTGCATGTTTGTTTTTGTTCGCAAATATAGAGACAAATACACTGTATAGTCTATTTTTGTTCAAGTACATCCAAATTTAAATGTTTAATTTCATTTTTTTTCAGACATTTACAAATACTGATATAATATACGATTACCATTTTTGTTCACACAGTTACAGAAATAGATATATCATATAATTTCCATTTTTGTTCACACTGAACTAAACAATTTACATTTTTGTTTACACACAAAAGCCAAGCATAGGTCAACCTCGCATCTTCAAATAAGCATATCTCAAACAAGCATATAAAACCAAACATAGGTCAAATAAGCATATGTCAATCAAGCCTAGGTCAACCAACCATAGGTCACCCAACCATAGGTCACCCAACCATAGGTCAACCAACCATAGGTCACCCAACCATAGGTCAACCAAGCATAAGTCAAACAAGCATATGTCAGTTAAGCATAGGTCAAATAAGCATGTCAAATAAGCATATGTCAACCAAGCCTAGGTCAACCCAACCACAGGTCACCCAACCATAGGTCGACCAAGCATAGGTCACCCAACCATAGGTCACCCAACCATAGGTCAACCAAGCATATGTCAAACAAGCATAGGTCAACCAAGCATAGGACAAATAAGCATATTTCAATCAAGCATATGTCACCCAACCCATATCACCCAACCCATGTCAACCAACAATAGCTCACCCAACCCATGTCAACCCAACCACAGGTCACCCAACCATAGGTCAACCAAGCATATGTCATTCAAGTATAGGTCACCCAACCCATGTCAACCCAACGCATGTCAACCCCGCCTCTCCCTGCAGCCTGCGCGTTGACCCCGGCTGGCGCTGGCACTGGACTCTACATGGGACCTTACTTCCCCTCGCCGCAGCCCAGGAACATCACGGTGCACCAGGACACCGTGGCGTACCTGCCGTGCACCGTCAGTCAGCTGGGGGATAAGTCGGTAAGTGGCGCTGTGGTTTGATCGCTGGTTTTCTTATTATTCTTTTTCTTTTTTTCGTTCTTTTTCGCTTTCTTTTTTTCGTTTTTTCGATATTCTTTTTCTTTTTTCTTATTTTTCTTTTTTTTCTTTTTTTCTTTTTTTTCTTTTTCTTTTTTTCTTTTTTTTTTTCTTTTTTCTTTTCTTTTCTTTTCTTTTTCTTTTTTTCTTTTTTTTTTTTTCTTTTCTTTTTTTCCCTCTTCTTTTCCTCTTCTTTCTTTGTTTCTTTTTTTACTTTGAGATTTTTCTTAGTTTATGGTTTGTTTATTTGTCTTTAAAGAGGGTATTTATTTTAATTTTCCTTTGTGGTTGCTTTATTGGATTTGTATCATTCCTCTTTGCAATTTTATCTTTCTCGGAGGTTTAGTGTTAAAAATGCTTTATCAATTATATACAAATTCCCCTTACGCTTCCCTCATCAGTTTTTATCATTTACCTCTTACGAAAAACATTACCTCCTTCAATTACCTAGTTTACGCCTTTAGTTTATAGATGTTTTTTTATTAATTATTTACTACACACATGAGGGTATGCGTGTTCAAAGGTTTCCTCAGACAATTCGCCCGTCTGTACGTTAATCGAAGGTTTTGTTAATTCAAACTTTCATCTATAACATAAGCAGCGATGTTGTATTCATGCACGTTCTCTCATGACGGCGGTGCATTAACGTGAGCTTGGCGAGTCTTATAGATAAAAGTTTAAATTAAGAAAATACTTCATATAGTTTTTGTTATTTCTTTGTACTTTGGCTTCTGTGTTTGGCTTCATTGCTTTCTAATTGGTTATATATTTGTGATTTGTCTTGATTTGTTATTTTTTAATGAAAATGCTTTTTTTGTTTTTATTCCTATGTTACTTTTCTCTATATTGGTCATTTATTTATTGGATTTTCCTTTGTCTATCATCATTTTTCTGGTTTTCACCTTCCTATGGTATTTTCATATGCTTTTTTTGGTATTCTGTCTGAGAGAATGCTTCTGCGCATATGACCATAGTAAGCTTCATGACATTTCAGTCCCGATAGCATGTCATGTCTGTTCATGTCTGGGTCATGTTATCGCCTGTAGATCAAACAGACAGACATCAAATGGCTGACAGTTTTAAGACTACAGATTTTTTTTTTCGAATTTATATGCTCTGAGAACCGGAATACCTAGCTCGTATTTTTTTGACGTTCGCTTTTCAGTAAACTTTTCACGTGATTCTAATCTTGCTGTATGATAAGATCAGCGTAAATGAGACGGTGTCTTTGATATCTCTCCATAACAAGGTTGTTTGATGTTGAATGAGGTACCATGATGTGCGAGTATGTGTGTGTGTGTGAAAGGGAGAGATAGCAGAGAGAGAGAGGAGAGAGAGAGAGAGAGAGAGAGAGAGAGAGAGAGAGAGAGAGAGAGAGAGAGAGAGAGAGAGAGAGAGAGAGAGAGAGAGAGAAAGAGAGGGGGAGGGAGAGAGAGAGAGAGAGAGAGAGAGAGAGAGGTGGGAGAGAGAGAGAAGAGGGGGGGAAGGAAAGAGGGGGAGAAGGGAAAAGGGAGAGAGAGAGAGGAAAGAGAGAGAGAGAGAGAGAGAAGAGGGGGGAGAGAAGGGGGGGGAAGAAAGAGAGTGGGAGAGGGGGAAGAGAGAGAAGTGAGAGAGAGAGAGAGAGAGAGAGAGAGAGAGAGAGAGAGAGAGAGAGAAGAGAGAGAGAGAGAGAGAGAGAGAGAGAGAGAGAGAGAGAGAGGGAGGTAGGGAGGGAGGGAAAGGGAGAGAGAGATAGAGACCGAGGGATAGATTGATGAGAGAGAGAATGAGAAAGAGAGAGAGAGAAGATAGAGAGATAGAGAGTAAAATGTGTATGGATATGTATATGAGAGAAATAGGGGGAGGAAGAGAGAGCAAAACGTGTATGTGTGTTTGACAGAGAGAGAGTGAGAGAGACAGAGACAGAGAAAGAATAAAAATGTGTAAGTTTTGCGCTCGCGTGAGAGAGAGAGCGAGAGAAGAGAGAGAGAGAGAAGAGAGAGAGAGAGAGAAGAGAGAGAAGAGAGAGAGAGAGAGAGAGAGAGAGAGAGAGAGAGAGAGAGAGAGAGAGAAGAGAGAGAGAGAGAAAGAGAGAGAGAGAGAGAGAGAGCCTGCAAGTGAACAAATAAAATAACAAAAATGGCGAATACATACAACAAAATGGAGAAAGAAGATGAATGATAAAGCAGGACATATGAAAATACCATAGGAAGGTGAAAACAAGAAAAACAATGACCACATATAAAGGAAAATACAATAAATAAATGATCCAGACAGGGAAAAGTAACATAGGAATAAAATAGAATAAAATAAAATAACATTTTCTTTAAAAATAACAAATCAAGAAAAATCACAAATATATAACCAAAACGAAATGCAAACAAGAAAGTAGATAAATAAAGAAATAGCAAATATTCATATATAGGAACATAGAAATTGCAAAAAGAAAGGAGAATAACAAAGACATTCCAAAAGAAATATATTTAACAAATAAACTGCAAAAAATATCAGAATAACAAAGAAAATGTTAAAAAGGAAGTAAAATGAATAACAAACAAAATGTTAAAAAGAAAGTAAAATAAATAACAAACAATTTTTCAAACGAAAGAAGAAAACAAAGAAATGCAAAAAAGGAAAGAAAAATAACAAAGAAACTTCCCCAAAACCAAGTTGAAAAAAATCAACAAATGGAATAAAAAACAAACAAATAATCTCAGAGCAAGAGAAGGAAACAAAAGTCTTCACCGGTCACTCCTCCCTTTGTCCTCAGTCCTTTCATACATAAAAAATCATATTCCGGGACTTAAATGGAGGACAGAAAGGCAAGATGTGTCTCTGCATTAACGATCATCTTCACTCGCTTTTACACTTCTTTTGTTCCCACATTTTTCAGGGAGGTTTTAATCATTTTTCCCCTCCTTTATACTCCACGTTGTTCCTTCTCCTCTTCTCTGCCTTTATCTACATCATACGCGTCATTATGGTTATTACTATCATCATCGCTATTATCTTTTATTGCCGTCATCATCGCCATCACGGTTATCATCGGCATTATCATCTTCTCGAGTGTCGGAAGCATCTTTTTCATTATCAATATCTACTAACAAACAGCTGGTGCTCCTGTTGTGATAACTTTCCAACTTTATTGTAATTTCACAGTCAGTTGACACCAGTATCTCTCTTATCATCATCTCCATTGTTATCGGTGATATCTCAGTCACTTACTCTGATGCCACAACTCCGTCACCCTTCTCATTTTGGACAATATTATCACCT
>NW_020870179.1:499356-504356 GCF_003789085.1 Penaeus vannamei | reverse complement strand
TTACAATTATTATCATTATCATTGTTATTATAATTTTCACTATTATCATTATTGATATTGCATTATAGTGTAGTAGTAGTTTTATCATCATTATTACTACCATTATCATCATCATTACTATTATCATTATCATTGTTATTATTATTTTTTGTTGTTGTTGTTGTCATTATGATGATTGTTATTATCATTATCATCATCATCATTATTATTATCATAATCATTATTATTATTGTTATTATTATTATAATCATTATTATTATATTATCATTATAATCATTATTATTTTCATTTTTTTATTATCAATATTATTATATTATTCATTATTATTATTATCATTCATCATTATTATCATTATATTATTGTTATTATCATTATTATTATTTTATTATTATATATTATTATTATTATTATTATTATTATTATTATTATTATATTATATATTATTATTATTATTATCATTATTATCACCATCATCATTAATATTTTTACCACCATTACTACTACTACTACTACATATTCCTAATGAAACGCACCCTGTCCTCCTCCTTAAAGAAAACCAAACTTGAGAAATACTTTTAAAACATGCCAAGTCTCGTTTTTATCATTATTGTTTTATTATTATTATTATTATTATTATTATTATTATTTATTATTCTTAATTATTATTATTATATTTTTATTATTATTATTATTATTATTATTATTATTATTATTATTATTATTATTATTATTATTATTATTATTATTATTATTATTATTATTGTTATTATTTTTTTATTTTATTATTTTATTATTATGATTATCAACACTTTATTATTATATTCATTATTATTTATTATTATTATTCATTCATTATTATAATTTTATTAATTCATTATTATTATTATTATATTATTATTATTATTATTAATTATTATATATTTATCATCATCATTATATCATTATCATTATCAACATTATCTTACATTATCATCATCATCTTCATCATTATCATTTTCATTATTACTATTATCATTATTATTTTGTTTTTTCCACGTCATCGTCAGTGCCATTTCAGTATAGTGTATAATGAAGAACGTGTCTTTTTTACGTCGCTTCAGCCAAGTGGCGTTCCTGTTCACCCTTCTCTCGCGTCTGACGTTTTCATTCTCTCCCTCTCTTCGTTGTCCTTTACTTTCGTGGATCATTTCGATTTTTTTTTTTTTTTTTCTTTTTTTTTTTTTTTTTTTAGAGGAGAGAGCTGAGTAAAGACTTTTTAATCCTCTCTCTCTGCTCTTCTCTCTCTCTCTCTCTCTCTCTCTCTCTTCTCTCTCTCTCTCTCCTCTCTCTCTCTCTCTCTCTCTCTCTCTCTCTCTCTCTCTCTCTCTCTCTCTCTCTCTCTCTCTCTCTCTCTCTCTCTCTCTCTCTCTCTCTCTCTCTCTCTCTCTCTCTCTCTCTCTCTCTCTCTCTCTCTTTACACACTTAATACTCTCCCTATCTCGCTATATATCCATCTATGCATCGACACATACACATATATATATATATATATATAATATATATATATATATATATATATATATATATATATATATATATATATATAGATATATATGTATGTATGTATGTGTGTGTGTGCTGTGTCTCTCCTTCTCCTTATTCTTATTCCGATTCCCCTGTCCTCAACGTCCCCAAGACCCATAGTGTGAAAACCTGACCTTAATATATATGTGTGCTTTGGAAAGAAAAATACTCCCAAAAAGGTAATCATTTCCATTTCCTCTCCATCAAAAGTATCTTATGGTCGACGTCCCGGGGAAAAGAGGGTAGAATCTCGTTTTAAATGAGCAGGGAGAAAAAGGAGGGAAAGGGAGAGGAAGAGAGAGAGAGAGAGTGGGAACGAGAGAGAGGAAGAGGGAGAGGGAGATATATATGTATAGAGAGAGAGAGACAGAGAGAGAGGGAGGAAGGGAGGGAGGGAGAGAGAGAGAGAGAGAGAAAAAAAAGAAAGAGAGAGAGACAGACAGACAGAAACAGGATCAAGATGAATGGAAGGAAAAGGGGCAAGAAGAAGAGGAAGAGAAAAGAGAGAGAGGAAGAGAAGAAAGATGAACAAGAAGAGTAGACGGAGAAACGAGAAAGAGAGGAAGGGAGAGAAGGAGAGAAGAAATGGGAGGAAAGAGTGAAGGAAGACTTAGAAGAATTAAAAGAAGACTTAGGAAACTCTGAGCGATTCAAAAGAAAAAAAAGTCGGAAAAATAGCTAGACCCCGAATGGCTTCGCGAAAAAAGAAAAAAAGAGGAAAAAGCAAAAAGAAAAAAAAAGATCGAAGGAGGAGGAGGAGGAAGAGGAAGAAAATCAAGAAGACTCCGAGAGGCTCTAGATGCGAGACGGAGCAGCGGGAAGGAAATTAATTAGTTGAGGCCGCATGATGCTGTCACAAGAGACGAGAGCGCAAGCATGTGCAGCAGGAGCAGGAAGGCACAGAGGCACCACCTTATCAATTATAACATTCATTGTTCTCTATTACATTACTTAGCTTCCTTTAGCTTCGTTTCTGTCTATTCCTATGTGTAAGCTGGGCGATTACTCTATAGGAGCATGAAAAGAGCAAAGTCATTTTCACGTATGTATTTTCAATCACTCTGCTGTAGTGCAGCTTGATGGTCCGTGCAGCGGCACTCTCCACACATATTGCAAGAGGCCTACGAGAGAGAGAGAGAGAGAAAGAGAGAGTATTTTTATATTTATATTTGTATATATGTATATGTATATATGTTTATGTATATATTTATATATATATATATATATATATATATATTATAATATATATATATATATATATATATATATATATATATACACACACATTCAGAGTTCATCTAAGAGTCATAGTGCTCTTTCGGATACTAGTAACTATTGCACAGGATTCACATCCATGTCAGTAAAATAAAAAATCACAGAGCACGAACCAACAGCCAATAGGATTCATAGGATACGGGTCAGTGATTCACATGATTCATGGGATACGAGTCAACAGTTTGAAGGATTCACAGAATGCGAGCCAACAGCCAAGGATCCATAGAATACGAGCCAGTAACTATGAATTCACATATGAGTGAATAATCGTACAAGATCCGCTCATAAGCGCGAATGATCTGGGCGAATAAACCTGAAATAACTCAGAATCACCACAGGATACGAACCAATCACCCACAGGTTTCACAGGAGGCGGAAGTAATAACGTATAGGATTCACCAGATTCGAAGCCTCTTTTGGGCCAGTACAGCGAGCCGGCTGATCGAGTTTGATTGATTCTCCTTGGCCCTTTCGACAGATCTCGGGTTTCTCTTTCGCGGCAAATATTGGCTGAGCTCTTGTTGTCGCACAGGGCCATGATTGCTCCCAGATTGGGCGGTCGGGAAACAACCTGAGTTACAGGTAAGGTGGTTGATGGTATCATTGGGAAAGGGATGGTGTGTTCTTTGCGGTGTCTTGGTTAGGTTGGAATGTTGGCGGTGGTATGTCTGAGTTAGTATATGGTGTCTTTTGTTGTAATACTTGCCAAGGGGTTGATTCGAATGAGGTGTTTTATGATAGCACTAGATTTTGTTAAGTTTTCTTTCACTTAAATGCGTTAATTTTTTCTGTTTTCTGTCTACCTGTCTATCAGCCTATCCCTCTATCCATCTTCTTATCATCTGTCTATCCATCAGTGTATCTTTGTTTCTCGGTCTATTTGGTTATCTATCTTTCTGCCTGCCTGTCTATTTCACTCTTACCCTCCTCCCGCATCTCTGTCTTTCCCTCTCTCTCTCTCTCTCTCTCTCTCTCTCTCTCTCTCTCTCTCTCTCTCTCTCTCTCTCTCTCTCTCTCTCTCTCTCTCTCCCTCCCTCTCCCTCTCCCTCTCCCTTTCCCTTTCCCTTTCCCTTTCCCTTTCCTTTCCCTTCCCTTCCCTTTCCCTCCTCTCCCTCCCTCTCCCTCTCCCTTTCCCTTTCCTTTCCTTTCCCTTTCCTTTCCCTTTCCCTTTCCCTTTCCCCTTTCCTTTCCCTCTCCCTCTCCCTCTCCAACTTCCCTCTATCTTTTCTCTAATTCTCTTTTTCAACTTTATAACATTTTAGGTAACACATTTAGCACACCAATAAATAAACGTGGGAAAAACAGCGAAAGAAAGCGAGCAATGCATGAGACGGCGGCCATGCGACTTTCAGCAGCCCAAGCAAATGAAACAAAATTGAACTCTATACACGAAGTATATATCTGAAACACACGTACGCGAGAGACAACTGAATGCATGGGCTAAGAGGGTGTGTGTATTGGATACCAGTTACAGCTGTGACAAGTGTATATGCATTTAATCATGATCCCCCCGTTGTGTAGCTGACTGTACAAGACCGGTGCCCACGTGATACGTTATAACCTGACAGAATTATTAACGATGTGCCGTTGATTAAGCGAGCGCGAGTGGCCAGGTATAATGAGGTGACGGAGAGGCGAGCGGGGTGTGGAAGACCGGCGTGAAAAGGGATTGTTGGTGTTCTTATTGAATTTTAAATTATTTCATTTTCTCTGTACTTTACGCCTTGTGGCTGATTGGCAATCTCTGCAAATGAACTGCGAAGGAAATCGATAGCCAATTGAATAAAGTTATTTGCGGTGAGGTAATTTTGGGGAGAATTTAGAAGAGTGAGAAATAGAATGGGGAAGGAGAGAAATGATATTGATAATAGTGATAATTATTATAATAATGATAATATTAATTATTATAATGATAGTAATAATATTGATCATGATCAACGCTATAATAATAATATAGATAATGGTATTAATGACAGTAATAATAATGATAATGATGATAATAACAATAATGATAATGATAATAACAATAATGATGATAATGATGACAATAATGATAATAATAAAAAGAAGAAGACTAATAATAATGATGATGATAATGATAATAATAATAATAATAATTATAATGATGACAATAACTACGACAACAAAAACGAAAGTAATAA
>NW_020870179.1:484356-486856 GCF_003789085.1 Penaeus vannamei | reverse complement strand
ATCTATTTTTCCCTTTCTTTCTTGGTCTCTGGATCTTTCTTTCTCTGATTATATCTCTGTCTCTCTCTCTCTCTCTCTCTCTCTCTCTCTCTCTCTCTCTCTCTCTCTCTCTCTCTCTCTCTCTCTCTCTCTCTCTCTCTCTCTCTCTCTCTCTCTTTCTCTTCTCTCTCCTTTCTCTCCCTCCTCCTCTCCCTCTCTCTCTCTCTCTCTCCTCTCTCTCTCTCCCTCTCTCTCTCTCTCTCTCTCTCTCTCTCTCTCTCTCTCTCTCTCTCTCTCTCTCTCTCTCTCTCCTCTCTCTCTCTCTCTCTCTCTCTCTCTCTCTCTCTCTCTCTCTCTCTCCTCTCCCTCTCTCTCTCTCTCTCTCTCTCTCTCTCTCTCTCTCTCTCTCTCTCTCTCTTTCTCTCTCCCTCCCTCCCTCTCCTCCCTCTCTCTCTCTCTCTCTCCTCTCTCTCTCTCTCTCTCTCTCTCTCTCTCTCTCTCTCTCTCTCTCTCCTCTCTCTCTCTCTCTCTCTCTCTCTCTCTCTCTCTCTCTCTCTCTCTCCCTCTCTCCTCTCTCGAATTAAAGCGTGCGTTCACTTAAGGATAAAGAGGCAAACGAACTCATACGTAATCAGAGTTTTAGACATTTTTTTCCTCTTCTTTTTTCCTTTTATGAAATTACTTTTGGGAGTAGAGTTGTTTTCTTTGGTTATCTAATAAACATTAATGGAAGTTATGGATTCCCGTTCGGATTTTTTTACAACCAGTGTTTTTTATATTTACATTTTCATATAGATATTCGTATACCTACATGCATACATGCATATATACGTGTTTGTGTGTGTGTGTGTGCGCGCACTTACATATATATACATAAATGCCCAGAGGCCTAATGTCTTCCGGCCCGCCTCCCGCAGACGAGCACCCGGCGGCGATGCAGACGGGCGCCGCCATGCTGACTGATCCGCCCCCAACATCTGGGGCATCCTCTCGTGGTCGCCCTGGCGCTGCTCTTCGTGCAGGCCCACCCGCGCACACCTGCCTCCGCCCGCCCTCCACCTCCAGGAGGCCTCAGAGGGCGCCGCAGAAGGGCCAGACAGGTCCGCGTCTTCAGGACAGACTTTGGCGGACGCCGAAGCTCGCCTGCGTTTCAGCGACATTTTGTCTAAAACGCAAAACGCCTCCAGTTTCGCGCGGCTGCAGTTTCACGGCTTCGAGGACGGGGTTGACATGCAGACTCATGAGGATCGGCGCCATGAGTCGGGACAGCGCCAAATCTCCGACGCCCGTGATGCTGCTCTGTCTCCTCCCCGCGCCCTCGAGATGGCCCGCCATCTTTCCCGCAGCCGAACCGAAGGTCTCCGTCGCCGCAACCCGCACGCGTTAAAGGGAGGAGGATCCCCCGCGACGTCAACAAGGCAAACGTTAGACAAACGTTTCCTGGCGGGTGTGGTCGGCGTCTGCGGGGCCTCGTCGAGTCCCTCCGGCGGCGAGGTCTCTGCCGCCGTGGCCGCTCCCCGGGTTCTGCTGGCGCTGCGCTCGGTCCCCTCGTCGACGCTGAAGCTCGCTCGCTGAACAACATTCCCTCCAGATGGTAAAACTCCATATAATCAGTTGGTGTCTTTTGTATGTTTGCTCACAAGAAAATTGGTATCGCCTGACTTTATAAGCTTCCACTAAAACAATGCTTCTTTTACTGTACAGAACATATATAGTCTTTATATTGTACCTTTACGTGTGTGTGTATATAAATGTTGTCAACATCACCTTCTGACAAAGTGGCAATGTTCGCAGAACAGAGACTTTCACTGAACTTCCAGTGCTAGCGTTTAAAAGACAACTAAAAGTCACAAGGACAGAGTTGATGATAAGAAGGTGGAAGTTGTTGCACCTGCAATTTGTAGTTTGATACTCTCCCCGTTCCCGCTGCACTGCCCTGCTCTAATGATAGGGCAGAGGGTGCTACGTGGAAACGCAGACAGTGTAGCGCAAAGTTACGACAGTGGTATCAAGTTCCCAAGATACACAAACTGACCAATTTATCTTATGTACCATAAACTTGCTCACAAACATGATAATCTCGTATCTCTGTGTTATTGATGTTGTTTTTGTTATGGTAGATCTATGATTTGATTGTTACCATACGGATTACAATTTCCTCGATAGATGTTAAGTTGCTTATGATTGTGATTCTTCTACAGCCCACCGTTACCAGTCCCCGTTCTCTCGCTGTGTCCTCCTGGCCATCCTAGGTAAACGATGTGCAGGCTGTGGTGTTCCTCTTTAGGTACGTTAGTCCTAGGGTTCGAAAGAGATGTTTTAAGTTCAAAAGTTCCTTACTCCTGGAACTGAATAATGGCTGTACCACATGGCTTTCCATATGATACATTGAATTAGTTTTTTTTTCCTTTTTCTCCTGAACTGACTTTGAATTCAAGCCACTTTATTGTAGAAGAGGTCATGGCAACAGGAAGAGCACGGGGCATTAAAATGTGAATTAAAAAAAAAAGTTCTGAAAGCT
>NW_020870179.1:456856-459356 GCF_003789085.1 Penaeus vannamei | reverse complement strand
AGTTGACAAAGGAGAAGAGGAGAAAGAAAGAGAAGGGAAAGAACAGGAGAGAGGAGTTAGGTTATAGCTGCAATAAGGGTGACAATTGAGTCATGAAAAATGATAAAGATGGTAAATAAGAGAGAATGATGAAGTTGACAAAGGAATAAAGGAGAAAGAAAGAGAAGGGAAAGAACAGGAGAGAGGAGACATAGCTGCAATAAGGGTGACAATTGAGTAATGAAAATGGTAAAATGGTAAATAGAGAGAATGATGAAGTTGACAAAGGAGAAGAGGAGAAAGAAAGAGAAGGGAAAGAACAGGAGAGAGGAGACAGGTTATAGCTGCAATAAGGGTGACAATTGAGTAATGAAAATGGTAAAAATGGTAAATAAGAGAGAATGATGAAGTTGACAAAGGAGTAAAGGAGAAAGAAAGAGAAGGGAAAGAACAGGAAAGAGGAGATAGGTTATATCTGCAATAAGCGTGACAACTGAGTAATGACAAATTGTAAAAATGATAAGTAAGAGAGAATGATGAAGTTGACAAAGGAGAAGAGGAGAAAGAAAGAGAAGGGAAAGAACAGGAGAGAGGAGACAGGTTATAGCTGCAATAAGGGTGACAATTGAGTAATGAAAAATTATAAAGATGGTAAATAAGAGAGAATGATGAAGTTGACAAAGGAGAAGAGGAGAAAGAAATAGAAGGGAAAGACAGGAGAGAGGAGACAGGTTTATAGCTACAATAAGGGTGACAAATGGTAAAAATGGTAAATAAGAGAGAATGATGAATTGACAAAGGAGAAGAGGAGAAAGAAAGAGAAGGGAAAGAACAGGAGAGAGGAGATAGGTTATAGCTGCAATAAAGGTGACAATTGAGTAATGAAAAACGGTAAAAATGATAAAAAAAGAGAGAATGACGAATTTGACGAACGAGAAGAGGAGAAAGGAAGAGAAGGGAAAGAAAAGGAGAGAGTTATAGCTGCAGTAAGGGTGACAATTGAGTAATGAAAATTGGTAAAAATGGTAAATAAGAGAAAATGATGAAGTTGACAAAGGAGAAGAGGAGAAAGAAAGAGAAGGGAAAGAACAGGAGAGAGGAGATAGGTTATAGCTGCAATAAAGGTGACAATTGAGTAATGAAAAACGGTAAAAATGATAAAAAAGAGAGAATGATGAAGTTGACAAAGGAGAAGAGGAGAAAGGAAGAGAAGGGAAAGAAAAGGAGAGAGGAGACAGGTTATAGCTGCAATAAGGGTGATAATTGAGTCGAACTGTAGGATTATGCGTAGCTAGTGATGTCATAAAGCTCTTAGGAATGACTTGGGACAGGAAGATAAGGGGGAAAGGGGAAAATATGAACTGATAATACAGATAATAATGATAATAATGATAATGTTAGTAGTCGTAGGAATAACAACAATAAGGATAATTACGATGATAGTACTAATTACAATAATGATAACAATAATAATGATAATAATGATGATGATGGTGATGATGATGATAGTGATAACAATTATAGTAACAATGAAAATAACACTAATAGTAACAATGAAAATAACAATAATAGTAACAATAATAACAATAACATTGATAATAATAGTAATAGTATAGTAGTAGCTAATGATAACAAAAATAACAATGATAATGGTAATGATGACAATAATAATAATGATAATAATAATAATATCAGTAATAATAATAATGTTACTAATAATAATAATCACAATAATAGTAATAAAAATGATAACAATAATAGCAATAAAAAATATAATGATAATAATAGTAATACTAACAATAACAATGATAAAAATGATAATGATAATGATAATAATGATAGCAATAATAGTAACGATAATGATTCTTCTTCTTCTTTTTCTCAGTTTTTTTCCCATTTCTCTCTGGGGTCGCCATTATGGATGACCCGCTCTATTACGGCTCATTCCATATAATGATTTTGGCACCGGTTTTTACAGTCCGATGCCCTTCCTGACACCAACCCTCTCTCGGGACCGGCACCCACAAAGGCCGGCTTGCCCCCCAGGTGGCTTTTACAATGGGCAATTAAGGTAAGGTTCCTTGCCTAAGGGAACAACGATAATGATGATTATGACAACAATGATAATGATGCTAATGATAACTGTAATAATAATGGTAGCATTAATGATAATAGTAAAATGATAATAATATTTATGATAATAATAATATCAATGACAACGATAGTCATAGTAAAGATAATAGGAATAGTAAGGATGATAATACTACTAAGAACACTGAGGTAGTTTAATAATAATGATGATGATGATGGACTACTACTACTACTACTACTAATGATAAATAATGAAAATGATAATAATAATAATAATAATAATAATAATAATAATAATAATAATAATAATAATAATAATAACAATAATATAATAATAATAATAATAATAATAATAATAATAATATAATAAATATAATAATAATATAATAATAATATAGCAATAATAATAATGATAATGATAATAATAATA
>NW_020870179.1:439356-449356 GCF_003789085.1 Penaeus vannamei | reverse complement strand
TCACTTAAAATAATCTCTATTTCATTAGATAGTACATATATTCTCGATTTAGAGGGAAGAGGAGTTTAAAAGTAAGAGATAAGTTTTTCGTTTTATAATGATTTATGATTTACAAAAAAAAGATAATTTTTCATTCACATAATCTCCATATATAATTCTATGTAAATTACAGAATCAGATACCGAAAAAAAGTAATAACACATTAAGCGGAGTTCTTGGCCAGCGCTCGCATTCGAAGACTAACCAGTACAGGACGCGACCGACGCTGTTGCCATGGAAGAACTTTCCCCGCTTAAAATGCCTTTAGTAATATCAGCAACAGAAACATTATCAGTAGTAGTAGTGATAACTGTAGAAACAGTAGTAGTAGTAGGAACTAGAATAGTAGCAACAGCAGTAACACCAATAGCAAGAGCAAAGGCAGGGGATTTTCCAGCAGAAATCACCGTACGAATCGTATTAAATATATTTTATGTCTCTACCCCGTTAGCACACTGCAGTCGAACCTCCAATGATTACGTAATGCCAGATATCGCTGGCAGCAGAATTAAGCAATTTATGGAAGTGACTTTCGTGCTGACGCTGTTGCAACATGAGCGAGCGCACACCCCACTGTCGCAATTCAACCCACATAACGAAATATTCAGAGGTATGTTGCTGTGTGATGAAGTTGCAGTGTTGTTTGCGAAAGGGTGCAATGTTTCATCATCACGAGGTTAATGGAAACCGTCTTTGTATTAATTTATATGCGCTATAGGTCACGAGAGCCTCATTCACCAAGTCTGAAGTTGAACACCGGCAGTTCCTTGACAGTCAACACGAGATAATGTATGTGCTTCCTTGTCTCACTCTCCTTAATTCCAGTCTTTGTGCGTTCTCATGAATACGTCTCTTATTTCTTGAAAGCTCTCTTCTTGTTTAGAACGAATAAGGCAAAAAATATCTTTATCTCTAAAAGTTAGTATGATTCATTCAGTTACTTTTGAAATGTACATCATCTCAAAGTTTTTGTAACAACTGTGGATTTATATGCTGTTTGAACAATTGATTTCGATAACTTTTCTCTTTGATACATAACTTTCACATGCAAAAGAAAAATGGAGCTATGAATTATTTATTGCTTCATGATTCTTGGTGTCGCGTGTGTGTGTGTGTGTGTGTGTGTGTGTGTGTGTGTGTGTGTGTGTGTTGTGTGTGTGTGTGTGTGTGTGTGTGTGTGTGTGTGTGTGTGTGTGTGTTACACTATTCAGACTGTTTAAAATTTAAGACGTAAAAGCTTTCGCTTGAATATTAATTTTGTTTCCCACAGAACACTGTTTCCTCAAGACAAATATTTTAGTCAACGTAATAATTTTTGGCCATCCGCTGAGTTTCATTAGTGGTTTGTTAACAATACTGATTGCTTTTTCACTCGTCTGAATTCGCTCAATCGTTCTCGATGGGACAGCAATTCCATTTCACAGAGGTGAGATGGGCGAGGAGGTCACGGCACAGCTGATCGAGTTACGCCACAATTTTACACCAACTTCAATCTCCATGAATGTGAATTCGTTATTTGTCTGTGAGGGCTTTTACCACGGAGGCCCAAGGCGTTGGTTCTGGCATCTACTCTTAACGCCCAAACAATTTCATCTCGATGTCAATGGGATAGAAAATCACAGCCAGAACAATGGTAATTAACATGCCTGGCTTCCAACTTTGGCCCGGGGTCGACAGTACAACCCCCCCCCCTCCCACACACACACACACACACACACCCGATCTTTGCTTTGATTCACTCTGCTAATATTGCCAGTAATCTCGCTGAGAGCAGATCGCGCGAGGGGAGCGCAACAACCAACTATTTATTAGAAACGAAACCATTATTTTGTTTTATTTTTACACTGGTATATTATAAGCTCGTCCGAGGATTCAAATATCGCACTGAATATTCACGAGAGTAAGCGGCTTCAGGTGGATGTTTACCAAAGTCATCTGTAAAGTATGATGTTCTTTTATTTCAGAGAGAATAATGGAATGCTGACAAATATCCATTTTTTCACTATACTGTACATACATTCGTGCATATATATTCATTCACGACGGCTGGTTTCTAAAGTCATATGAAGAATATTATGCTTATTTAATTCCGAGAGAATGGTGGCCATTCTGATACGCCACATTCATATCTTTTGTTTTCACCGTGTACATATCCAAACGCATATTCAAACAAGTGCATATCACGTATAACATAACTTAAATAGGATCTCTCTCTCTCTCTCTCTCTCTCTCTCTCTCTTCTCTCTCTCTCTCTCTCTCTCTCTCTCTCTCTCTCTCTCTCTCTCTCTCTCTCTCTCCTCTCTCTCTCTCTCTCTCTCTTCCTCTCTTCCTCTCTCCTCTCTTCTCTCTTCCCCTCTTCTCTCCTCTTCCCCTCTTCCCCTCTTCCCTCCCTCTTTCCCTCTTCCCTCTCCCTCTTCCCCCCCCCTCTCCCTCTCCCCTCTCCCTCTCTCCCCTCTCCCTCCCTCCCCTCTCTCCCTCCCCCCCTCTCCTTCCCTCCCCTCTCCTTCCCTCTCCTCCCTCCCTCTCTCCCCTCTCTCCCCTCCCTCTCTCCCTCTCTCCCTCCCTCCTCCTTCCCTCTCTCCCTCCCTCCCTCTCTCTCTGAGCAAAGACAGAGCCGGCAAGGAAGCGGAGACAGAAGTAGCAGCAGCGGCGCAGGACCGGGAACCAGCAGCTACTTTGTAAGAGGAGGAGCGTCCCACGAGAGGACCGGCAATTTATTTAGTCCAGCCAGCAGAAGGGCCTGACCATACGTGGCTCCGGGCGGTCGCGTTTATCAATTTGTAGGCTCGTAGTTGTGTGTTTGAGCGCTAGCCTGGATGCTGCAGCGGGAGGACGGATGAAATAGGAGTGAATGGGTGGATATATATGTATGTATGTATGAATTTGTGTGTGTGTGTGCTTGTATACATATATATGTGTGTGTGTGTGTGTGTGTGCATATATATATATATATATATATATATATATATATATATATATATATATATATATATATATATATATATATATATATATATATATGTATATATATAAGTATATATATATATATATATATATATATATATATATATATATATATATATGTGTGTGTGTGTGTGTGTGTGTGTGTGTGTGTGTGTATGTATATATATATAATATATATATATATATATATATATATATATATATATATATATATATTATGTGTGTGTGTGTGTGTGTGTGTGTGTGTGTGTGTGTGTGTGTGTGTGTGTGTGTGTGTGTGTGTGTGTGTATATATATATATATGTGTGTGTGTGTGTGTGTGTGTGTGTGTGTGTGTGGTGTGTGTGTGTGTGTGTGTATATATGTATATATATATATATATATATATAATATATATATATATATATATATATATATATATATATATATATATATATATATATAGTGAGAGAAAGGGAAATATTTGCGCACGTGTATTTGTGAACTTTTTGTTCTTAAACCCATATTTGTATGAAGGCGAATGAACAGGTGAATAAACGGGAAAAGAGGGCGAATGACGGAGAAGCGGAGAGAGGGACAGATATAAAATGGAGAACCGGAATCAATCTCAGTATTGAAAGGGATTAAACGCTGATTGCCCGGATTAAAGCAAAACGTTTCCATTTTAAGCGTCTTCTACAGGAAGCATTACACAGACATCCATATTTTTCCCCATTCATTAGTATCCTTGTCTATAAAATGAAAAAGAAGTTAACAATGAAAATGATAACAATGGTAATACTATGCAGCTGTGTTGATTTTTCTCTCTTTCTTTCTTTCTTTCTTCTTTTTATACTGCGCTCGGTGAAACAGATTAAATGAATGAAAAATAATGCTGAAGCTTTTGAATGGTTTCCCAAAATAATATGGGTTAAATACCCGATGAACAATTATTTTTTCTTACCTGCCTAAAAGTATTATGAATTTATACGCCTTTTTTAAAATGTCTAAAACAATAACGGTGGATCTGAATAGCGATAAAATCATGCTTCAGATTTCGGAGCTCAAAAGATTTAACGTTTTTATGTAAATATTATTAGAGTAAGAATTAATGCTCATGGATTAAACTTTATTTTTCATTTCAGAGAATAACGGTTATTGCAACAGAGCCCAACACAAATTCAATAAAAAATAACAGCAATAAGAACTATAAAAATAATAAAGAATGACAATAACAATCATCATAATAATAACAATAAAAACTATAGTAACAGACCCCAACACAAATACTTATGAATTTGTGTTGGGCTTTATTGCAATAACCGTTATTCTCTACAGTTACAGAAGAAACACGTTTATTTCTGCCCATAATAAGATTCTGCAGTTAACTGTGATTAACGAGCAAGTCCTATCTGCACGTCTAGCTACACATTATTACTTAGAATACTATAATACTATAATGATTATAGGCATGGAGGTAGCAGCAGTATAAGCAATAATAATTATTATTATAATATATAAAATAATATTCATATGATAATGATAATAATAATATATGAAGAATAATATAATAATAATATATGAAGAATAATATAATAATAAAATATGAAGAATAATATAACAATATATGAGAATAAATAATAATAATATATGAAGAATAATATAACAATATATGAAGAATAATATAATAATAATATATGAAGTTGAATATAATAATATAAATATATAATAATAAATGTAATAATGATAATAATCATGACAATGACAATACCATTAACAATAGCAATAAGATTAAAAATAATAAAATAACGTTAACAGCCAAAACAAATATAATCATAATACCAGTGAAAATAGCAATATATGCAATTTCCTGCTCTGGTCCCCTCTCACTCCCAACTTCCTTAATACACACATTTTTAACATTGCAGAAGCACAAGCATTCACAATGATCACATATCAATGAGGTGATAATAAAAAGTATTGTAACCGTGATGATATTTCTTTATATAAATGATGCAAAAATGGTAATCACAATATTAGCATTGGTAATGATAATGAGCAATGACTATATTTTTCACAGTTTGGCATTTTGATTTCTTTCATTTTCCTTTCTCTCTCTCTCTCTCTATCTATCTATCTATCTCCATCTCTTTCTCTTTGAAGCTTCACTTCAGTTTTCCTCCTCTTTTCCTCACTCCGTTTCCTGCTTTATCTCTACCCTCTTTCCATTTCTCCTCCTCTTTCACCGGCCTCCTTTTATCCATTCCTTCCCTTCTCCTTTCCTCCACACCCTTCCTATCCATGTACATCAACCCTCCCATCACCCCTCCCCCTTCCCTCTCTCGTCCCATCCTTTCCCTTCCCCCTCAAATAATCCACTGTGAATAAAGAAATAATATTGATGATAATCATAATAATGTTAGTAATAATGATAATAATATAATAATTTAATAATGATGATGATAATATCATATCAATAATGATGATGATAATGATAATAATAATAATGATAGTGATAATAAAAATAGTTATTTCTATGATTACTATTGCAACGACGCTGATAGAAAATAATGACGGTGCTGCTGATGATAATTATAATGATGATAATGCTAATAATGATAAAAATGAAAATGAGAGAGAGAGAGAGAGAGAGGCAATCAGGGAGAGGGAGAGAGAAGGGGCTAGCAACAAATAAATAAATAGAATGGGTACGTAACAGTTTTTAAGTATGATTTTCTGATTAGAAATATAATAAAAGAAGATATTCGTTAATGAAAGTTTTTTTTTCCTTGTGTTTGGCGCAGTTCTGTCTCTTAGTGACCGGATGTGACCACTGCATGTCATATTTAGTTACTAAAGGAAAAGAGAGATTAAATTTCTTTGTCTATGTTATTGTTTGATGTTGGTATTGCGTTACTAAGGACAGCGTACGGTGATAGTATATCACAATATACGTCAAGGAACTTCATTGTTACATTAGATTTGAAAATCCAAAATTTTAGGAATTCTAAAGTTGACATTTCTGAATAAAAGAAAATATATATATATTCCAGTTGACTGAAGACTTACTATTTACATTATTATTTATGCAAATTTAATTGAAAAAATAAGGAACAAAAGAGCTGTAGTAACAAATTTTGGTATAGTACCATAAGACTCTATCTATCTATCTATCTCTATCTCTCTTTCTTGTTTGATGCTTCTTTAGTTTTCCTCTTTTCCTCACTCCGTTTCCTGTTTATCTCTACCCTCTTTCCATTTCTCCTCCTCTTTCACCGGCCTCCTTTTCTCCTATTCCTTCCCCTTCTTTCCTCCCACACCCTTCCTATCCCATGTACTTCAACCCTCCATCACCCCCTCCCCCCCTCCCCCTCTCCTCGTCCCATCCTTTCCCTTCCCCCTCAAATAAAGCCACTGTGAATAAAGAAATAATATTGATGATAATCATAATAATGATAATGATAATAATACAATAACTTTAATAATGATGATGATAATAATCATAATATCAATAATGATGAGGATAATGATAATAATAATAATGATAGGCATAATAAAAAGTTATTTCTATCATTACTATTGCAACGACGCTGATAAGAAAAATAATTACGGTGTTGATGATGATAATTATAATGATGATGATAATACTATTAATGATAAAATGAAAATAGAGAGAGACAGACAGACGGACATACAGATAGAGAGAAAGGCAATCAGGGAGAGGGAGAGAGGGGGAGGGGCTAGCAACAAATAAATAAATAGACCGGGTACGTAAACAGAGTTTTTAAGTATGATTTTCTGATTAGAAATTCAGTAAAAGAAGATATTCGTTAAATGAAAGTTTTTTCCTCTACGTTTGGCGCAGTTCTGTCTCTTAGTGGACCGGATGTGACCACTGCATGTCATATTTACAGTTACTAAGGGAAAAGAAAAATTAAATTTCCTTTGTCTATGTTATTCTTTGAAGTTGGCATTGCGATACTAATGACAGCATACTGTGACAATTTATCACAATATACGCCAAGGAACTTTCATGTTAACTTACATTAAATAATTGAAAATTTTAGAACTTAACTTTATGTTACTGAAGTAATTATAGCTATATATATATTCCAGTTGACTGAAGACTTACTATATACATTATTATTTATGCAAATTTAAGTTGAAAAAGTAAGGGACAAAAGAGTTGTAGTAACAAATTTTTGGTATAGTATAATAAGAAATATGAAATATAAAAAATATGAAACAGTTTTAAGGTGTACAATGAAGTTAAATACACTCCTCCCTTCCCACTTTAAGCCTTACACCTCCCTCCTCCCACTTCCTTCGAGTTCCTCCTTAAATTACTCCACCTCTATTCTCTTTAAGCTCCCTCCTATCTTCTCCTCCTATTCCCCTCCCCTTCCTTCCTACCCCCTCTCCCCTCGGATAGTCGTGTAAATAATAAGCATAAACTGAGTTCTCTCTAGTACCTGGGCTTAAGTACGTCATTACGATGTAATTTCCTCGAAGAAAATTGATAATGATAATAATGAAGATGATAATAACAACAACAGTAAGGGATACAATAATAATAACAATAATAATAATGATGAGTGGTACTATTGAGGTTAGATAAGATTTTCACTGGTTCGTAAGACCACGAGAATCTAAGTTCCTGTTTTGCGTCCACTAAAAAAATAATTATCTTTCAATAGAATTCGTTATTCCCCCCAAGAATATGATTTGACGATTTTGAAAAGCTGTTCTCTTGTTAGTTTGCTTTGTGTGTGTGTGTTTTTTTTTTTTTTTTTTTTTTTTTTTGAGAGAGAGAAAGAGAACTTTTACTAAGAGATATGAACGAAAAGTGTCATGATTACCCACAAGAATTAAGATGATTTGATGATTTTGAAAAGCTATTGTTCTGTTCGTTAAATGCTTCTAACAGAAAGAAAAATAGCCGCATCAGTTGTCATTTTTGCCCCGCACGCAAAAAAAGGAATATTCATTCTTGTGGCCTAATAGAAAGATGTCAATTAACAAATTTTACAGCAAAATTAAAGTCCGCAATTACATGAAATATGCTTTCTTGAGTAGATAATATATAACAACGGACGAATGAACAGATGAACGAAACACAAGCAGAACCGTATTATGGTCGTTATAGTAATATTGATAGTAATAACGTTAATAATAATAATAATGAAAGTAATAATGATAACGATTAACATTAACAATGAAAATGCAGTTGATAATCGTAACATTAATAATAAAAATAATTATGATAATAACAGCAATAATAAGGATTAAGGCCGTAGTAATGATAATGATTATGAAAATAGTAACAGTAATGATAATTGTTATAATGATAACATTCATAATAACTACTATTATGATAGTAATGATAATAATAGCAGTGATGATAATATTAATTATTATTATTCTCATAGTAATATTAATAGAAGGAATAACGTATATATAATAATGATAATACAGATAATAAAAAGTTATAATGACATTACCAGTAACAATAATAATCATAATAGGATTAGTAATAATAATAATACTGTTGGTGGCAATGACAATAACAAAACAACACTCATAATGACGATATCAATAATAATACTATTAAAAACAAGAAAAACATCATGAATACGAGACGAAGAGAAAATCATCTGCAGGTACGACGACGATGATGACGATGACGGGGAGTGAAGAGGGGGGGGGAGGGGGGCACGAGGGGTAATATCTGAGCGGCATCCTTCTTAACTTGAATCTTTAGAATATAATTTAAAGTTTCCTCCAGCAAAGTCCTTTAAGTCTCTCGTAGGAGCGACGTTTGCTATAACGATCTTGAAGTTTTGATGGAACACATACCAGGGTTGGGTAAAAAGTCGGTGTACTTTAGATGTGCTGAGTCTTGGCAGGTATGAATATAATTTATTTGCATACTTGTGTGCGCGTGTGTGTGTGTGTATGTATATACATATAGATAGATATATACATATATATGCATATATATACATATATATATATATATATATATATATATATATATATATATATATATATATATATATATATATATATATATATATATATATATTATATATATATATATATATATATATATATATATATATATATATATACATAGATAGGGAGATGTCAACACTTTATTTGCCTCGAGACAGGGTCGTTTCTTCCCTGAAACAGGGTGGTGACAGCTGGGCAGATATTAATGTTAATTTTTTTAGTAATATAATTAGGGACAAATGTAAAAACGTTATATTTCTGTAAATTGTTTTGGAATATGTAAGATACAGTATCGCTTCTTTCCTGAGCTAGTTGATAAACGACCGATGGTCATAGAACATCCGGCCCACCTGTTTTGCTTTATTTCATGAGCAAAGACAAAAGAAATGAAAGTGATTAATTTACTTGAAGTCGAAGACTCGTCATAGGCGACAGTTCCGGAGATTAGAAAAGTGATACAATATCTTGAATACAAATGTGAGGAGAGCAATAAGTCAGTGTAACAGGCAGACATAGTTTAGGGAATCTGTAGAGTGCACTCATTTTTTATTTGTTTGTAGGGCTGGTCTCAGTGTTCCCCAGCTATCTCCTCTGGCAAAGACAGGTACCAAATTCCATATCTGTTATCCCACTGGCAAAGGCCAAACACAAAATTCCAGAGCTATAGTGACTTTGGCAAAGGCAAATATTTTATCCTATACTTGTGGTCCCTCTGACAAAGGCAAATATTTAATGAAATATTTTTCCTTAAAAAAGCCTAATTCCAATTAGGATTATTTTGTCTATTGATTATTTGCTCTTTTTTTCTAACTCAAGAGATATTATGCTACCATATTAAAAATAATTTGTTATTAATTGTTTTAATAGAAATGTGAACCGAACATTATGGTGGCACAGTTCAAAACAAAAAATCCAAATATATGTGTATATATATACATGCATATATATGTATATGTATATATATATATATATAAGTCTGTGTATAATATACATATATATATAT
>NW_020870179.1:416856-419356 GCF_003789085.1 Penaeus vannamei | reverse complement strand
ATAATATATATATATATATATATATATATCATACATATATATATATAATATATAATATATATATATATATATATGTGTGTGTGTGTGTGTGTGTGTGTGTGTGTGTGTGTGTGTGTGTGTGTGTGTGTGTGTGTGTGTGTGTGCGTGTGTGTGTGTGTGTGTGTGTGTGTGTGTGTTGTGTGTGTGTGTGTGTGTGTGTGTGTGGTGTGTGTGTGTGTGTGTGTGTGTGTGTGTGTGTGTGTGTGTGTACGTGTGCATATGTCCTAGTGTCCCAACACATAGAGACCAACAAAAGCAAATTCTAAAAGCAGCGATGGACAAACAAAAGACAAGATATAAAGGAAAAACAATCTCAAGACCTGAAGCCGTGTTCTCCGACATTTCGCCAGGCCTGACGTACTCTACAGCAATTCCTTCCTTATCCCGTGAAGCATTTCAGCGCCGCTCTACCCTCAGCGTAGAAAGCGTGAGGCGAGACGCATTCTGTAGAAAACAGTTGTAATTACAACACTCCGGGGTGCGCTTCGAGTGGAAATAATGACTTCCCACACAATACAGAAAACAGAAATTGTAGTTTACGTTTTATGTGTTTCCTTTAAACGCCAGAGACAGCTGTAAATGGCTCGGTTCTCTGTTTGTTAAAAGGGTTTCTTAGTCCTGCCTCTAAACAATGCCTTTTTGTTCTGATCCGTAATTAGACGTATCATAAGGAGCAAACAGTGGGTGTCAGGAGGGGGGGGGGGTAAGGGGAAGGGGATGAGGGTACGTTTGAGAAAATCGCTGTATGGAGGTGTATGTTTTGTACCCGCGTGATGTGTACACATGTAAGTATTTTGGGACACAGGCGTAAGAAATACGATGTCAAAGGCAACTCCACTACTATCACTAACCACAATATCGACAGAAATACCAACGCTCAGACATTTTTCTTTTCTTCTTTTCTCTTTTCTTTTCTTTTCTTTTCTTTTCTTTTCTTTTCTTTTCTTTTCTTTTCTTTTCTTTTCTTTTCTTTTCTTTTCTTTTCTTTTCTTTTCTTTTCGTTTCGTTTCACAATGTGTAATTTGCGTGTAGAAACGGTGTCTAACTGTCTAGTTACTAAACGAATGAGACAATCCACTGTATAGAAATATTAGGGAACGAGAGATCGTAAATATATTTTTGTTATTATTACATTTATCATTATCATTGTCATTATAAATTGTCATCAGTATCATTATCTTTATCGTTATCATCATTATTATAATCTACCACAGGTATACGAATGCCATACGCAAGAAAAGGAAGTAGAGGAGACGGGAAGAACAGCTTGAGGAAAGAGGCACAGGCCAAGGAATGTCAGGTCAGGTCAGGTCGGAATATGAAGCGGATGTTGAAATAGTGGCCCAAAAAAGGTCGCTGATGTTCAAGTTGAAGTTTGGCGTTTGACTGATGAGAGAGAATTCCAACTGAGCGCGGGCGTGGGCGTGGAAGGAAAGACAATAGGGGCGGCTGACCTGGCCGTCTGATGAACCGTGTCTATTTTCTTCTTTTCTCTCTCTCTCTCTCTCTCTCTCCTCTCTCTCTCTCTCTCTCTCTCTCTCTCTCTCTCTCTCTCTCTCTCTCTCTCTCTCTCTCTCTCTCTCTCTCTCTCTCTCTCTCTCTCTCTCTCTCTCTCTCTCTCTCTCTCTCTCTCTCTCTCTCTCCTCTCTCTCTCCTCTCTCTCTTTCTATCTTCTCTCTCTCTCTCTTCTCTCTCTCCATTTCTCTCTCTCTCTCTCTCTCTCTCATTTCTCTCTCTCTCTTTCCTCCATTTCTCTCTCTCTCTCTCTCTCCTCTCTCTCTCTCTCTCTCTCTCTCTCTCTCTCTCTCTCTCTCTATATATATATATATATATATATATATATATATATATATATATATATATATATATATATATATATATATATATATATATATATATATATATAATATATAATATATAATATATATATATACTATATGCACAATGCACACTGTGTGTGTGTGTGTGTGTTATGTGTGTACATATATATTTTGTGTTGAGAGAGAGATAGAGAGATAGATGGATTAAAGAATGGATATATAAGTGAGCAAATAAATCAATTAATGAATGAATAAAGAACGAATAAATAGACAAATATAAATATATAAGAATGAATTAAAACAAACAGCATCAACAAGTCACCAAGTCAATGACCTTCACAGTTATCTAACCAAAGTGCCAACGTTCCCTAATGTACCAGAGTGCCACGCCATCAGTGCTAGTAGGAATAAAGGCCATTATTAACGGGGAATATCGATCTAAACGTATAGCGCTATATTCACCCCAAAGGGAACTTAAAATGGGAGTCGTCGTCATGCCAAGCTGCACCGAACTCTATGACTTGTATTTTGTGGGTTAAGCAGTCTGTCATTGTTTTTGTCATCCTGGTTTCTATTGTTCTTGTTATCATTATCATTATTATCATTATTTTTATTATCATTACCATAATTATTATTGTCAT
>NW_020870179.1:371856-379356 GCF_003789085.1 Penaeus vannamei | reverse complement strand
GCTCTCTGGGTGACCCTCAAATATATCAAAGATTATAAATAAAGTACTTGATTAATCATCAAGAACATTGAGATACTGTTTTAGGATACTGTATTACTGAAACTAAATATTCACTGACATACAGATTCTGAGGCAAAAATTTAAACTAGGGAGAAGAAGTATACAATATGTACAGTCCTCTATGATAATTTTTTTTTAAATACTGCTTGAAATTAACAAAAACTGGACTATGATATAAACAGTACTAAAATTAATAAGATGACACAGGTGCTTTTATGATTGCTTTATGATTCAAATTCTAATAACATAAAATGAGAACATAGTAAACATGAAAGGGAAAAAAGAACAGTAACTCTGCTTTACAATTACCCAGTTCATGTAAGAGGAAAATATAAAATGCTATGAATTAATACCAATTCAAACAGTTGACAAAAATATTACAAATATAAATATTTGCTTTTTTCCAAGAATGTTTAAATGTTTTATTATCAACGTGCTGCAGTAACAATACGAATATTTGCACAAAATGATATGAAAATCTGAAATTTCCATCAGATCTTAGAAGTCATTACATTTGCACTGGATTCATGCATATTTAATTATCTAACAACAAGAAATTGTTTCTTTCTTATTCACACTTTCTTTCTTTTACAATGGAGTTGGAATAAATAATACTACAATCCATGGATCGGAGGGCGGGGGTCATTCTTGTGAATTTCTCATTCCCATTTTCTATTTTTCGAGAAGCACATTCCACTTCCATTACCTTAATAAGTAGAGGTTATCTGATGCCCCTGCCTCGGCACCAGCATTTCCTGGCAGAAATAGGAAAACAATCAGAAAATAGCAAAATAGGATAATAATACTGTTACATTTGCTTTTTCCACCACTACCCATTTGGCAGAATGTGCATTACCTCAATCACATGAATAATTTTTTTAAATGGGTTATAGAATAATTTTTCTTTAGTTCTTCAACTAGCCATTTACAACAGCTATCTCTTCAAGAGTATTAAAAAAAATTGTAAGCTGGGAGAAGGAACTAACAATGCTTCTGATATATGACATGTTTGCAGAATCTAAAAGTACATTACTGAGAGGGATGGGGTTCACCCAAAGAGAAGTACATTGCCCATATACTCCCTTTAACAGTAACTAATCTACTCTACAATATCTTTATCAATCTAACCAGTTGATTATCCCCTGAGCCCATCTGGCATTACTTGAGCATACAGGAAAATGGACCCTTAGCTAAGTCACCTCCACAGAACTTTACCTTTTAAATTGATAAGGTGTTTTCTTACCACACTGGGCTTTCTCCTGTGTGCCTGGGTGACTTCTTCCCATCCAATCCTCCCTTCATAACCCTTCACTAAACCTTCTCCTAGGGCCTTCTCCTCTCCCCATTATAAAGTTGCTTCCTAGTAAGGATGAGTTACTCATGCCATTTTTTTTCTATGTATCTTATTTATGAATATAAATGCTTGACTCCTATGATCCAGATGAAGTGACCATCACATCATAAAATTAGCTTGAGGGGCAGGTAATGTGAACTCACCATTGTGACAAGAATGACTCTCCATAAGTGCACAAAGTTCTAGGAGGGTGATTAGATTCAAGGGGCTCTTGAATTATTTCCATTGATAAATGAGTGTGGAATGCAGTGTCTATAAGTCATGACTGGATGAGTGTCAGCTCAAAGGAGGATGTTATTTCCATGCTTATGATCTTATTCCTGGATGTCATAACCAGCAGTACAGGTTAATCACAAAAAATTGAATATTACAAAAAAAGTAAAATTACATGAGTAACAAAATGTTCCTTATTGTTATTATTATTGCAGTGAAATATGGACTACATAGAGAGATAATATGGACTCTGTGCAAGGAAAACAGTCTATTACCATTTGGATAAGACAAATCAAATAACAGTTATAGATATTGGAAAATAGCCCCCCCCAAAAAAAATAATAATAATAAAATAAAAATGCTTATGAAGAAAAAGAGAAAAAATAACATTGCAAAGGAGAGGCATAGAGTCTTGTCACCAGAAACAAATGGCCACTGAAGTAAACCTGATGCCCGATGCCAGATTTTGGGCCTTATGATGGTAGTGAAGCATCTAGATCCAATGAGTTAATTCATCATACAATAAATTGTGGTAAATCCATCAAAAGTGTTTACTTACCTTGCAAGTTTTCCCAATTTCCACTCAACCATTCGGTAACTATCTGACAAGTCAGTGTGAGACATACATTTTGTCACATGAAAAAATTGAGTCCTTGATAATAGCAGATAATTCAGTGGTATCTGTGGCTAGCAGGCAAGAGTGGACTCAGGATTTATGGTTTTTAGGTTTTAAATTACTCTAAATAAGAAGGGACAATCAAAAATTGTTATAAAGTCAAAATGCTATTCGTAAAAAATTATAAACTATCCCCAAGACAAAGATCTTTTACAATCACAAAAAGGCATTCCATCAGTTTTCAATATCATATATTTTAAAATCCTTTTACTGACATATGCACCACAGTAACCATTAAAATTACTAAAATAGTAACATGCCTATAATTTTTAAATTCCTTATAATATGATCATGGAAATTACACACGAAAAACTAACCAATCAAAATTCTTTTCATAAGAATTTCTAGTTTTTTTGCCATTTTCCAATATCCATATTTGTCAATTAACACCTATGATCTGGATGATATTACAATCCCATAATGGAAAAATCTGGGTAGAGGGCCAGGTGACGTGAACGTGCCGTCATCGGGCAAAATGGGTGACGCAAATTTGTTGCCATAAACAAAGGCCAGGGTGATGGAAATAAACTCCACAAGTGCACAAACCTCTTGGAGTGTGATTTGACTCATTTGGTGCACAGAAGGGAGCTTTAGCATTACTTTCATCGAAAAAAAAAAAATAGAATGTAACATGCATGTCATGCACTTAGTTATCTTCTACATAGAGAGATGATATGGAGTCTGTGCATGGAAAATAAGGTATTACAATCTGGATAAAACAAATCAAAAACAAATATGGACATTGGAAAACAGTCAAAAGGCTAAAAAAGTTTACACAAAATAACTTTGCAATGGGGAGACACAGTCTTGTCACCACTCATGGGTGTTCTCGTGTGCATGGCCTACGCAACGCACACCCGGCATGTTAGCTACTTACATAACCCACTGCCCTTATTTTCAGCACCGTGATTTCCATGACACAATTGGATCCAATAGGTTAATTTGCTTCATCCAGATGGTAATAGACTGTTTTCCTTGTACAGACTCCAGATCATCTCTCTAGGTAGACCATAACTCAGTGCAAGAATAATAACAATAAGGAACATTTTGTTGTGTCATGCTGAGCATTGAAATGGCGTCCTCCCTAGAGCCAGCACTCTTCCAGTCATGGCTCACAAACACATTCCACACTCGTTTATCTATGGAAATAATGCAAAGCCCCTTTCTACACCCAAAATGAGTCTAATCATACTCCAAGAGGTTTGTGTACTTGCGGCAAGTTTCCTGTCACCCCAGCCTTCAGCTGAAATGTTCATGACAGCATGTTTATGTCACATCAGCCCACAGCCAAATTTTCCCATGACAGCAAGTTCATGTCACCTACCCCTCAAGCCAAATTGTTTCATGCCATAATGGCCCTGTCATCCAAATCACATGGGGTTAAAAGATGGAGGCTACCTCCTTCCAACTTTAAAAAAAATAGTGCATCTCATTATGTGACACTCACTTTAGGGTCATGTGATCTCAGATTTTCCATCAGACTTTTCATCTACCTCTCGTCTTTCTTCAATGTCTCGACGACACATTGGACAGATCTCTAACTGCAGGGCACATCTTTCACAGAAGCCTCTGAAAGTAAAAGAAATGGATTCAGAGTCCTGCTTCATAATAAAGTATGCAATTGTACTGTTAAACTGTAGCCTAATAAATGTCATAATTACCTACACTTACTTGAGTCTCAAATTCTCAAGAAAAACATGGTGACAAGCAGGTTACAAACTTATTGTCTGCAATAGTCTATAACTTTTTAACAAGGATATTATAATGCATTGATACAAGACACTGTTTTGATACAGACTACTAATTATAAATCCTGGGCAACACATACACAAAAGGATTATTAATCATACCTATCAGTTCACTTAGCAAGAAAACTTGGCAAGAACAGAATAAAGTTACATTTATATGCATGTGCTTTAAATTCACAATACCATCACAAATGCATGCAAAATGCATACCATCCAGCTTTGTACGCCTTACACACACACACACACACACACACAAAAAAAAAAAAAACTCTTTCACTCATCATTTATTTCACTCTTGACAGCTGTCAGCAATGTATTGACAGTTGGGTTTTGGTCCAGATCATGGCTGTAAACTGGTGGTTAGCATATATTTTTACAAAATGTTCATCAAGATGCACATGACCATTTAGAGGATGGCATACTGCAATTCTGCACTTCAAGCTAACTTTCCAAAGCTTTTTTCACACATTAATAAATAAGGACCACAAGAATGCTCGTTTACAACAAACAGTGACTGAAATCACCGAACTAGCAATACAAAACATTGCAAATAGCTGTTCAATAGTAACAAGCCATCATTCAGTCCATGTGATGATTTACGCAACCCTTCAACATTACACTGGGTCAGTATTTACTAAATATGCATATGGTAAATTTATTACATTTCTTCAAATTTAGCATTTCATCAAAGCATATAAAATGAATTACAATATAGGAAATATTGAACTTGAACTCTACAAAATTTTGAATTCAATGAAAACTTAATACAAAGCCCCATGTGAAATTACACAAAATCAGAAATAGTAATGGATAAATCTAAACATACATAATACTCAGTCTCCTCAAAGCTTACCTGTGTAAACAAGGCATAAGTGAGATAGTGGCCCTCTCATCAAAACATAACGTACATGCCCCTTCCTCAACACTCATTGCTCTCAGTTTCTGAAGTTTAATGTGCCTGGAAATATGCAGTTTGTATCTTATTTAAAATATGTGCATGCACTGTACAATTGAAATCATATATTTACATACATGTGTCTGTAAGTGAATATCAACAAAAGTAGCTGAGGATCTGGAATTCCAATAAAATTGGTAAAAAAATTTAAAAAAAGATCACACAAATCTATCCATTTTGCCAATCCCATACCTTGGTAAAATAATCTTTTCACTCTCTTTTAAGTAGGCATGATCATTGAAGCTCTGGAAGGCAATGTCCTTAGGAGGATGCATGAATGGCTTCTTCCCAAAATTAAACTCACACTGCTGGAAGGACATAAAGCTAGCAGCTGCAAAAAATCCACATCTGAAAAAAAAGGGAGGGAATAGTATAAAGATATCATACCTACAAAAAGGTAAAACTTTCTGTTTCCTGTTTCACTTCCTCTTTGGGGGGAAAATGCTTATGTTTCATCACAGATACTATCAGTACCATAAAACAGATAAGTTTGTGTGAAAGTTCAGGAAAAAAGTTGAAGAGGCTGTAACTGGTATCCTTTCTTCTTAACAAGTATGCTTTTTATATTAATGTGATGAGCACCATGTCCAGTTAGATAAATTACCCACCATTCTGCAATTACTTAAAAACCGCAATCTACAAATAACTGATGAGTGATGCAAGATACATGTGATTTCTTTTTAACTTTTGTTGTAATACACTTATAAATGATCATAGATTATGTAAACAATAATCTTGAAAAAACATCCATCTTAACCAATTCATCAAAGAGAAGCATTTTAAGGCATTACTTACGTGGCATTATTGAAAACTTGTGTTAGAGGTGGCAATGGGTCACCATTAAGGTAGAAAATGACTTCTGCATTAGTTAGGTCAAGGAGGGACCCCAGAACATCTCCAGGCTGCCAGCTAGGGTGCAAGTGACTTTCACTCTGGGCATTGTGCCAGAACAATTGTCTGCACCCATCATATGCCACAGAAAATTCATCATCACCAATACCATATCCTTCCTGAAAAAGTAAAGTTGAAATACAGGCTGAAAATATGTATTTCTATAACTGGTAACACTATTTCTAACAGGATATTACTGTTATGATGTATTGCACCCACTAACCTGAATTCTTTTTATTTACTGAATTCCCAGAGTTTTTTGGTCCTATACTGATTATCTTTGTATACATTTGAATCAGTAAGACTACAAATGAGGTCAAAATTTCACATCTGATTATATTCAGGAGCCATATTAATTTTCTTGCCTACAACAGACCCTTCACATCGTCTATCAAAGATATTGCATAGACCTATCTGATCCCTAAAAGGTATAAGAATTCCTGCATACATGATTTAGGAACTTGCTATCCTTAGTTGCCCAGCCAATCTGCATGACTCCCGCTGTAATGATAGTAGCCTCATAATACCAGACACCAGAGTCAACTTGGAAGGTGCATCGGACACTTTCAAAAGATGAAGCATCACAACGTGCCTGCAAAATGTTGAAAACTAGAATATAAACATTGACAAAATAACTGCAATACAAAAATCAAGAACAACAAAGTAAAACTACAACTTTTATTTCATCAACAAAATTTTTGATGAGTAAACCTTACTTGCAAACCATCTGGAGATATCTTAAGGTACTCGCTAACATCATTATTATTCAGCATTGCATTTAAATGAGTTGTATCTACATTTTCATAGGAGTATGGACGACCTTCACAAATAACTGAAAACAAAAGCACTTCCTGAGTCATTTCATTCACAGAAATCTTATATCAAAATTCTTTTGTTTTCAATCACTACAATATTAGCATAAACTATCACTTTAAAACAAGACAATTACACTTACACAAATTATCCAAGCACCATTGAGCACAAAAGCCCACTTGACGGCGAACATAATCATTGTCGCTCATCCACTGTTCCAAGGTTCTCAGAGGGTTACACAGACCCTGTCCCATGTACTGTCCTATGCTTGTTTTGTTCTCACTTGTTTGGGCAAATTTTTCAAGAGCTATGAGGGCAAACAAGATGACACAAGGGTGGTTGTCTACATTCTGTCCAGGAGAGATATGAATAGTTCAGTACAATTTATAGTGTCAGAATTTTTCTCTTTGTTATGGCATATTTGATAAGTAGCTTAACTCGAGATTGTACTTCTGACAAATAGTTTACTACATATACTGCCTGAAATAAAACAATTACTTCCAAGTCAAGGATGATCCAAGTTTGAAATCATTAAATCTATTAAATGCTTGAAAAGGGAACAAAAACATTCATCATAAAACTCAAAAGATATAACAAACATTAAACATTCTTCATTTTGTTCCTAAGGCCATACTCACAAGGTGTGCCACAAGATATTCAAGTGTAGTATCGGTAAGCAGAGCTATGGACGCGGGACCAGCAAGCTTTTCAGCAATACATCCAAGCACCACACAAATATTACGATGCAGCTGAGGGTCTTTCCAGCTTTCTTGTGCACTTTCCTCACTCA
>NW_020870179.1:344356-366856 GCF_003789085.1 Penaeus vannamei | reverse complement strand
GGAGCTTGAAAGCCAAGCCACAGCCAACCAAAAACCAGAAAAAACACACGGGGGACAAATCACCAGCCGAAGCGAAAGCAAAAACAAGCGCACAAGCAACTCATAGACCGAAAAGAACACACGCCAACCAACCAGCAACCCGAAGAGGACAGAACAAGGCAAACTATCACGAGCCCAGCGAACACGAAGAGAAAAAAAAAAAAGAGGGCGACCAACCGGCCGGGCCACGCAAAGAAAAACCAGCCAACCCAACCGCCCAACCCCAACAAACACACGCCGACAACCCAAAACCAAAACGCAAAGCACCGGGCAACCTAACCCCCGAAGCGCACGATCGACGACACCACGAAACGAAAGCCAACCAAACACCAAAACAACCAACCAGCAACAACAACCAACAAACCAAACCACAGAAAGAAACAGGAAGAGCTGGAACAGACAACAAAGAAAAGGGAAAAGAGGGAAAGAAAGAAAAAAAAACCGAGAACAGATAGAAGCAAGACCACGAACCAAAAACGAAGAAACAAGCAAAGAAAAACACAAAGAACAGAAGAACAAGAAGAGACGTGCCACAAAGGAAAAAAGCCGAAACAAAACCCCGCACCGCACACCCAAGAAAGAAAAAGAGAAAACAGGAAACAAAGACAAAAGCACCATGAAGAACGCACAGCCGACAAAACAGAAGGGCAACGACGCGAAGAAAACACACAGAGCAACCACCACAGAGACCCCACAGGCACAACAAGCGGAAAAAACAAAAAAGAACCCAACACCAAACGGGACAAAGGACAAGAAGAGAGCCGAAAAAAAAAAAAAGAAGGAACCAGAGGACAAACCGGGAACAACAAGGAACAAAGAAGAGCCTGAACCCAAAAAAAAACACAACACCACCCAACACCCACCCCCCCCAACAAAAGCGAGAAGAACAACCCACAAAAAGGCACACAACCAGCAAACCACCAAAACATAAACAGAAAAGAAGAACCAAAGGAAACCAGACAAGAAAGAAAGAAGCCGCCCACAACGGCCCCCGCACACAATCACAAACCCGGGGAACAAGCAGCAAACACGGCCAAAAAAAGACCAAAACCCAAACCAAAAACCAACACGGCACAAAAACCGGAGGAACGACACGAGTAACAAAAAAGGGGGAAAAAGGCACGCCAGCAAGAACAGGCAAAGACGAGCGCAAGACCCACCGGAAACACCAAAAGAGACCCAGCAAAAAACAGAACAAGAAAAGCAGACAACACAAAAGAAGCCAGAGACAGAACACCGAAAAAAAGGAGCGAAAAACAAAAGCCAGAAAAGGAGAGAAGCAGTGCAAAGGAGCAAACAGAAAAAGAACACAGACACGAGAAGAAACAAACGAAACAACAACACAAGGCGCAACCGCCCCAGTAACCGCCAAGTGCAACAGACACAGCACACGTGCAAAACCAACGCAAACACCATCACAAAAAACCAACACACTCAGCAAGCAACCAGCGAGCAACGATCAACACAAAGCACAGACCACCAAAGAAAGAGAAGGAGGACAAGAGAGACAAGACACCACAAAACGAGAGAAAGCACACGCAAAAGAGAGACCGGAAAGAAGAAGAAGGAAATAAACACGAAGAGAGAGCGAGAGAGGAACAGAGAGGCAATCGAGGAAATGGAGAGAGAGACGAAGAGCGAGAGAAGAGGACGAAGTAGAGATGAGAAAGAAACACAAACGGACAGAAGAGAAACCGCACAAAGAGAGATTAGAAAGAGAACCTCACGAAGACACGAGATGGAGAGCAAGAGAGGAGCGACACAGCGAAAGAGAGGGACAACAGAACACGCAAGAAAACACGAGGGGACGCCACGAAAGAAGACGGAGAGAGAGAGAAGACACCATGGGAAGATGGGAGGGACAGATAAAAAAGGAAACAAGGGAGAGGGAGCAGGGAGAGGGAGAGGGAGGAGAGGGAGAGGAAAGAAGTCAGCAGGGAGGACGAGGAGAAGGACACGAGAGGGAAACAGGACCGAGGACAAGACAGGGAAATGAAACGCGACAGAAGAGGAACACGAAGCGAGAAGCACAAAACGAGCGCAGCACGGAACGAGTAGGCGGCACCGGCACGCGAGAGGCAATCTGCGAGAGAAGGAGAGGCCAAGAGTTTCTCACCATTTACGCTCTTTAGAACAACAATTTATTGAGTAGCACCACCAGCCCAATGGAAAAGAGAAACAAGAAGACAAGCCCCGAAGAGGAGGGCCACCAAAAGGGAAACGACCCGGTAAAGACGCGGAGAGAAGTGAAAGGGGAAAGAGGGACGAGAGGGGAACACCAGACGAAAGAGAACTCAGTACGAAGCGACGAGGGACCAGCACGAAGCAACGCAGCAAAGGGAGCACGCAGACAGAGACAAAAGAGATACGCAGGGGCAGGAGACAAAGAAAAGAGGAAGCGCGTAGGGAGACACAAAAAAGAGGGGAAGCGAGGAGGAAGAGCAAGAGAGGACGAGAAGAGCGCAGGACACTGTAGAAGAAGCGTGGCAAGGTACATGAGTGCGCGAAAACAGATATTTCAATTAATATATACTTATGAAGATTAAGGTGTGGGTTGGCATAAGTTGTGCAGGCTCAAACAAAAGCTGTAAGTCGATCAGTAGCCCATGCTAACTAGCCTGCCACTGTCAGTTTATCTGTGAAATTTGTTGCAAACAACAAGATGGCTCCTACACGTGCAGAAGCACCAAAGGAGCGTCAAATATCTGAACAATTCTCTACAGCAAGAACCACACTCTGAGTTGCCACCTATTTTATCTCGAATATTTGCTCATTTATTCTTCTTCTCTAATGCTCATTCAAATATACAAATTACTGTTATTGTTACTGTTGATATTATATCTTATCGATACCATTTTGCAGTGCCTAGAATTAATACGCACCTTTTTTAATTTCTATTGTATTATGTCATGCCTATTAAACTACTACAATAGTTGACATTATGATATCCTTAATAAAGTGTCATGTATAATAGAATGTAAAAAATAAACATCTTATATAAAATCATTCACAGAAAAAATCAGAGCAATGAGAACAAGATAGACTAATATGTTGTCTTATCGATATGACATTTGTACATCTATAGATGAGTCGTATATAAGAAATGGCCGATGCATAAGTTTATGAGTGTATACATATGCAAAAAGCAAGTTTCAACTAAGGAAACTCATGATGTATTTATACTTACAGATCCCGAGAAGAATTCCAGATCTCTTTCTAGTCAATATATGATGTCATCATTGCCCCCATGTTCCGGTTGTGTCTTGCAGCAACAAGACCCCATTACGAACATCCACACGCGGCACACATTGGCACGTCTCGCTGCTTAGCTTAGGATCATGGCACGCAACATAATGATTTAGTTCTAGAGGGTCTCTTCTCTATTTTCCAGTGATACCCTGGTTTATACATAGTTACTAAATGGCTTCCGAGGTGCACATCACCGCAGACAAACACTGGTTTTCATCGACCAAGTAAGTTCCTTCCATCTCATGCTGGAGATATAATAAAAAAAGGAGAGATAAATATTTTTTACGTCAAGATTAATATATTTTTTCTATGAATTTTATGTCACTCGCCATTCTGTCAGCTTTTCTATTACACAATGGTAGTACATCATCCTTTCCAATTGGGCCTGCTCATATTACCATTTTATACAGATATCAAAATTATAAACATATAAATATAACGGCATTTCATTACAATAATCTCAAGCCAAGAAGATAATACAGGGATCGAGCAATGTTTCAGGATCTACAAAAATTCTAAAGCATCCTCATTGTCATAACTGTCATCATAACTATTTCATAATTGTTATTGTAATTGTAATCATAATCACAATCATAATCATAAGAGTAGGCTAACAACAATTGTAACCATAATCGTGACCATAAATGTGTAATTGGATGATTGTTAACTGTGTAGGCTAATCATAATCATAATCATATCTGTAACCATAATCATAATCACAACTGTAATAGTAATCAATCAATTGTATTCACAATTGCAATCATAACTGTAAAAACAGTATAAAACAATAGTTTTATGTAATAATGATACTAATAACAACAAAACTAATAATAATAACAATAACAATAACAATAATAATAACAATAACAAAATAGTTTAATATTAATAACAGTAATAATAATAATAATAATAATAATAATCAATAAATAAGAATCACCAATAATATAGAGGGTTAATTAGATAAGGATAATAATTTGCCATAATTAATAAATAATAATATATGAATCTGTGCTATAAATCAGTAATAGTAATAGATCTTAATTTTATGTAGAGGAAGTAAATAGTTAATTACGTAAGTAGTAAATAGTAATAGTAATCAGTAAGTAGTAATTAGGTAATTGTAATAGTACTAGTAATAGTAATAGGTAATAGTAAATAAGTAATGACATTGTTGATCTGAGTAATCCGTTTTTAGTAAAGTCAGTCAACTAGTAAATCAGTAATTACGTCAAATAGTACATAGTGGAGATCAGTGGTTGGAAATAGTAATAGAGTAATAGTAAAGTAAATAGTAACTAGTAATTTGTAATGTTAGAATAATAGTTACAATCTTATATTAGATCGGACAAATAATTACAACAATAACTATATGAAATAATAAACGCTATAACAATAAAGAACAATGAGATAATAACAATGATAATAAGAACAACAACTGACAATTATAGACTCAAGTCATTGCTGATCAAATACCCCCACAATCCCCTAGATATATCATGACAGCGATCAATATCATAGTATATACAATAATCCATATATCAACTACTTAGTTATAACACGTTGTTACGACCTCTACACTATTATCATCCTAAATTTATTCTCTACTTAAATAATAAACAAATAAAATTTAACAATAATAATAACTAATATAATACATGAATGAGATAAGATAATAATAATATATCATAATAATAATAATAATCAATCACATCCAATACTATTTGGACATAAATATTAAGAATCCTTATTATTTTATTTATATGATAGGAATATATCAGGAATAAACCAATAACAACTATACAATAACAACAATAAACAATAAGCCATAATATATTATATCATCCCCATCATTGATTTTGGCATATAGCCATATATTAAATAAATATTAATAATCAAAAAAAAAAAAAAAAAAAAAAAAAAAAAAAATGAATATAATAATAATAATACATTATTATTTGAGAGTGAGGTTATTTTATCATACTATACAATAATATATAATATAATTAGAGAGAATCAATATTAAGTTGAAGAATCAATAATACTCAATATTATGATCAATTAATCATAACATTAATCACTAATATCAACTAGTCATTGTTAATGCATGTCCAGCTGTCACTTGGGCATCACCTCAGAATATCTGATTAGTTATCTGTGATATGAGACTACGTGAATATGTAGTTATTACTGAGATATGAAGATTATGAATTAATGTTTTGGGGAATTATGTTAGGATATTTTTGGTTCTGGTGATTCTGAGATACGATCTGTGAGAAACGTGATATTCTGAGATATCAATGTGATTATAGGCGATATGAGATACATGATATGAGATATATGATATGAGTTGATATCAGGATATGGATAAGAAGATAGTGATAATTGAATACCAGTCAGATATTGAGTATATTTGTTACGTGTCTATGAGATACGGGTGGATATGACGTTATTCGTGATTCTGAGACTCATGAGATATCGCTGATATGAGAGATACCGTGTTGGAAATTTGCAGATACTTGTCGAATTATGATTCTTTTTATTACTGAGTATTATGAAGATATGATTAATTGATATATGGCATCAATATACTGATGATTCCTTTCCTTCGATGATGAATGAAGTAGAGGTATCCATAACAGATTGAGATAAATATTTATATAATATAAATTTAGAGGATGTTAATAAAATCAATAAGCAATAACAATCATGGGATTTATATGCAATTATATTTATAATATAATATAAAAAAATATAGGTAAAAAATATCCGTATGAATAGTAATAATAATATACATAATATCATAATTAATAATATAAATAATAATAACTACAGATGAAAAATAAACTTATAAACCAATAACAATAACAAAAATAATAATCATAAATGAATATAATATACTTTATTTATTATATGATTATTAATATTATCAATTAATTTATTATGATAATAAAAATATAGGCAATGATAATTTTTGAGAAGCAAACGGAAGAAATTATTATTTGTAATGAATAACAATGAATGGTATAATGTAATCATAGGTTATATGGTTAAATGAAACAATGACATGACAATGAACAATGAAAATGATACATGTATGAACCTACATGATAACAAATAACGATTTGGGAGTATAAGGAAATCAGGTTATTAATGGAATATCACGAAAAATGATAATGATAACAATAACAATAATAATTAACAATAATAATAAATATTATTATTATCATTATCATTAATCTCATCCGTATCCATTATTACTATCTCATCATTATCATTATAATCATTATACATCTTATCCTTATCATCTATCATCTATCAGTGTACATCCTATTCAATATTTACTAGGTGTATATTATTTTAGTATTGATTCTTCTCTTTTAATATTTAGTTATTGATTATTTATCATTATTCATTATTTAACTCCAGGTATATCTATTCTCATCATCTCAATCATCATTTCGTTCTATCATTCATCAATCATCATCATCATTCATTGCTATCTTCAATCAAATATTCATCAATCATCATCATCATTATCATTATTATTATCATTATTATTATCATTATTATTATTCATTGTTTTATTAATTCATTTTTATTCATCAATCTATGTTATTGTATTATGATGCATCGATGAAAATGATGAATGATGATGCATGATTGATGAACTGATGAATGATGATGACTGGAAATGATTGATATTATGCATATTTATGATATTAATGATATCTAGTGATCATTACATGATATTATGATAGTTAATGTATATTATGATAATATTGGATATCTCATGTTAATATGATATTATGATATTATGAATAATGATGAAAATAAAAAATAAAATGAAAAATGAAATGAAGCAATAGTAGTATTAGCAATTAGTATTAGTATTATTGTTCATTGTTTATATGGGTTATTAACATCTTGGCATCAAATCATAAATAATAATGGAATTTTAGAATAATATGTGAACAACTTTATATAAATAATGATAATAATAAAAATTATTGGAATATAATAGAATTTAATATTTACGATTACTTATTAGATAGTAATTGGAATCTTAATAATAATATCATTAATTTGCCAATCATATAATACATTATTAATAATAATATATAATCATATACAATAATACTACTAATAATAATAAATCAATAAAATAATTTGGATCATATATATATGTACCTAATTAGGATTTATGACATATCAAATAATTGACAAATATAATATATGACAATAATATAATAATATCATAAACAATAATATAGGAGAAAATATATTAACACATAATTTAAAAAAATAATAATCATAATATGACCTATTCACTTACTTACTTATTCTAAAATAACGACCTTATTAATAATATAATGAGGTAAATAATGAATAGTAGTAGATGAATAGTAGTATTTAGATTATTGATTACTAATTTAATGAATAATATAACCTAATAAATAAATAATAATATAATTAAGTGAATAATTTGAATAATTAATATATGGAATAATAATAGGTGAATAACAACAATACTAATAATGAATAATACATAACTAATAATAATAATTTTGTCTATCCATATCAATAATAATAATAATAATTCAAATAGATGAATAAAACTCACTGATTTTATAACATAATAAACAAATAACTGTAACAATAATAACAACAACAAGACAACCATAAGAGATTCAGATAACACAATTAACAAACAATAATGAATATACATATATTTACATAAACAAAAACGATGACGATGAAACTCGATGACGGATGACGATGACCGATTTGACGTATGGGACGATGACTTTCGGTATGACGATGACGATGAAATGTTGACGATGATGAATATCATTATTTAATAATAATAAATGATGGAATACCATTGATATATGTATTGCTATAGTCCGATATCATTCATGATGACATGTAATAATGAATAATTTGATTAACTTGAAATGATAATGAATAGATTGATAATGATATGGAGATTGATAATGTATTTACGGGGATTGTGATTAATTGTATCAATAATAATAATAAATTCAATAAATATATATATGATGAATGATAATAATCAAATAAACAAAAACCAAAAAATAACAATAACAATAACAATGATTAAGATGAAGACAAGTAAAAAGGAAGAAGAAAGAAACAACAACAGCAAGAGCAAGAGGAAGTGTAAAGCTGCAGTAGATGTAGTAGATAGAGGGGTGAAGGGGAAAGTGAGAACGAAGCAAGGAGAGAAATGAACGGAGGGAGGGAGGGAGGAAGGTTTTAGGATGGATTGTGAGGCCATAGGAGGTAGGAAGGTTGTGACGGGACGGAGAGAGGTGGGGGTTGAGTAAGTGGAAAAGGAGGAGGAAGGAGGGAGGGTTAGCCTGGGGAGTGTTAAGGTAGGAGAAGGAGGTAATGAAAGGAGGGAGAAGGAGAAGAAGGAGGAAGGAAGAAAGGTATGGCGCCTTACCCCGAATAAGTGTATGCAAGGAATGGAGAAGGTTGCAAGGGAGAGGGGTGAGGACAATGGAGAAAAGGAGAGATGAGGCGTAAGGAGGAGGAGAACAGAAGGAGAGGGATCTGAGGGATTAAGGAGAAGAATGATTAAAGAAGGAAGAAAGAGGACTGGAGGAGGAGGGGAGGAGTTCGAGGAGTGAGGGAGGGAGGAGGAGAAGGAGCGAGTAGGATATAAGGTATGGAGGCAGGCAAGGAAGGGAAGAATAGCAGAAGGAAGGAAGATAGGAGAAAGGGAGAACGAAGGAGAAGAAAGGAGGCTAGAAGGAGAATAGGAGGAAGGAGTGGGTGAGTGAGGAAGAGGAATACGAAGGAGGAGGAAAGGGGAGAAGGTAGGAATGGAGAAGGAGAAGAAGGAGAAGAAGGAAGGAGAAGGAGAAGGAGTGTTAAGAGGTGGGAGAGGAGGAAGAGGTAGAAAGTAGGAAGGAGGAGGGGAGAAAGCTGAGGAGGAAGGGGAGAAGGAATGTGAGGAGGGGAGAAGGAGGAGGGGAAATGGTGAGTGAGGAGAGGAATGGGTAGGAGGAGTGAGGAAGGAGGAGTGGGGTAGGAGCATGAGGAGAAGTGATTGAGGAGGAGGGACAAGACAGGAGGAGGAAGGAGGAGAGAGGAGGGAGGTAGTGATGTGGGTTGAGGAGGAGGGCGGAGGAAGGAGGAGGAGTGAGAAAGGGGAGGAGGAGGAGGATGTGCGGAGGAGGCAGGAGGAGGAAGGGGGCAGGGGGATGGGGAGGAGGAGAGGAGAAAAGCAGAAAAGGAGGAGGCAGGAGGATGGAGGTAGGAGGAGGAGGGAGGAGGAGGGAGGTAGGAGGAGGAGGATGAGAGAGGAAGAGGAAGGAGAGGAGGAGGGGATGGTAGGGAGGAGGAGGAAGGAGGAGAGGTAGGAGGAAGGAGGAGGAGGGAGGAGGAGGAGGAGCGGAAGGAGGGAGGAGGCGGAGGGGAGGAAGAGGGGGGGAGGAAGGAGGAAAAGGAATGGAAGTGTAGTATCGGGGTGAGGAGGATGGCAGGGGGGGAGGGAAAGGTGGGTGGGAATTTAAGGAGGTGGGGCATTGGACGCGCGGGGTGGTGGGAGGAGGCTATTGGGGTGTCTGTGTTGGTGTAGTGTGCTTCTGTGTGTTGGCTGGTGTGGTAGGAGGGGATGTGTAGGAATTGGGTGGGGTGCTTAGGAAGGAGGGGAGTGAGGTCGGGAGGTAGGAGGGGAAATGGATATGGGGGGTAAGGATTGGAGGAGGAGGTGAGGGTGATGGATGAAGGATGATTCAGGGAGATAGGAGAAGGGGTGGGAAGAAGGACCTTATGTAAAGGAGTAAGTGTAGAAGGAGATTAGGGAGTAAGGAGAAGGATGAAGGAGTAAAGGAGATAGGATGGCATAGGAGAAGGAGAAGGATTAGAGTGGTTAAGGAGAAATAGGGGAGATTAAGGTACGAGAGGAGATTCAGGTCTTCAGAGAGAATAAGGAGAAGAGACCAGGAGGAAGGAGATGACCTTAGAGAGAAGTGTTCTAACAAGAATGGCAAAGATGGCCAATTTAGGAGAAGGAGGAAGGCCCAGTGGAGACCAGACAGAGCTTAAGCCAAGAACGAGTAGGACAGTTAAGTGAAGAGAAGGAAGGAAGATTGACGCTATAGACGTAAAGAATACAATGGCAAGTTGGCAGAGTATAGGAGAGAAGAAAAAGGAGAACGCAGGAGACTAGAATAGGAAGCGGACAGATAGGGAGAAATTAAGGAGTAAAGGAGGAGAAAGAGAAAAAGGAAGAAGAGGAAAGAGGAGAAGAAGGAGGAAGGACCAAGGGAGATAGGTCACCGGCTCTAGCCTGAAGGAGGGCAGAGTGGAATGTGAGGAGAAAAGGGTAGGGCAGAAAGGTGGACAGAAAATGGAGGAGACAGGTGAGGCATTTAGATTAGTTATAGCGAGGAGAAGGAGGAAGGAAGGTAACAGGCGAGAAGGAGAGAGAAAGGGCAGTGGGAGAGACAAGATGTGTAGAAGGAGGAGAGGAGGAGAACAGGGGAGGGAGTTATAGAGGTAGGAGAAGGAACGCTGACTAAGACGATGGGAACGAACTATTATAGGATAGGGGGGCATAAGAGACGGTTAACGCGAGAAGGAGTAAAGTAAGGAGAGAAGGACGGTGTCAAGAAGTGCAGGTCCTAGTCAACACGGAGTGAGAACAGGAGGAAAGTGAGGAGTATTAGGGAGAAGAAAGGAGAATGAAAGGTAGAAGAAGGAGAAGATTCAGGAGATTAGGAGGATGAGGAGCGACGGAGAAGGAGGAGTAACGGAGGAGAATGGAATGCCGAGATATGGAGGAGAAGGAGGAGAAGGAGGAGAAAGGAAGGAACGCAACGGGAGAGAAGAAGGAGAAAGAGGAAAGGAGGAGAAGGAGGAAAAGATGGATGAACAGGTTGAGGCAGAAAGAGGAAAAAGGCAGGAGAACTGGGAAGTTGAGAATAGAGTAACGAGGAAGGAGGAGAGTGATTGGAAGACTCAAGGTATATAAAGACTATGACGGTTCCACTAAGTATCAGTAAATGTGGAGCCGACACGCACTAGAAGGTGAGAGAAGGTATGCACCCAGGCCCACTGGGAGGACTAGGACGCATTATAAAGGGAGAGGGAACATAAGGAGAATAGAAGTAGAAAATAGATGGTGCCCTTCTTCAAAAGACCATTTGTCAAGTAAGGATGCTTTGAACCCAATCAGAACAACTTTGCAGGGTGAGCGAAGACCTCTTCACCCTTACGGAAGACTTAGTGGACACTATGCTTTACACACATAACTCTATCCGGGCACTGGTGCTCACCTGTATCCCTTACCCATTATCGCTTAACTGCCTAACCCTGGTGCACTACCCCACCAAAAAGAAAAAAAAAAAAAAGGGGGTGGGTGGACCTCCCTTCATTATTCACGTGCCAAAATCAATTTATTGCAGCTAAAAATCCTACTGGAAACATATTATATACCTGGAGGTTTGTGGCATTAAAACCAGCACACAATGGTGTTCTTACTCCTAGACTAATTAAGCCTTCCCACTTTTCGGGTAATATTTCAGTTTTAATTTGCTTTTCAAGTGGATGCTTGGATCAAACAACTATAACATGAACTCCAGAGGAAAGAGCTTCCTGTTTTGAAAAAGGTCCTTTCCTAAACAATGTCTTGCTTAATCTGATACAGTGAGAGTTTGTAGACGGTTTTGAGAAGTCATTAAAGAGGGGGCTACGACGGTTCCTCAGATGACCACGACTGCGCGTCGCACGATTAAGTGGGTGATTAATATTCTTGAACCCATCCCCGCCATCCTTTCTTGTATTGAGCCTGGTCAGCGGAACTAAGAAAAACATACAAGATAGAGTATAGAGTTATTTCTTAAGATACAACCAGGCCCCTTTCCATAAATTTTAAATAACCTGTTAAATAAGGATAAGTAATTATCTGGATAGTTTGATTCATTATCACAACTTTATCCGGCGTGTTTCTAAAAAACTTCCCTTATATGAACTTCTTGGCCAGTGAAGTGAGGCTTGTTAAATCGCTTTCCTGACCGAATTCATTGTTTGTCAAATTAGAACCCGCCCCAAAATTCTATCTGCCATAATGTATGTTATTAAAGTTGGGTTGACCGTTGCCATTTATGCTAAGGCTAATGACGAACTACATGACATCACTGCTATCAAAATGGGCATCAGATCGTCAGCTGTCCTTCACAGATCGGAACAATATTCAGACAACTATGGACAGAGCTCAGTTGATCAAAAGAAATACAGAATTACCATCCTGTCACAAATTTCAATTTCCTTTTGACCTACAATGCTCTCTTATCTTTCATCTTCTTTCTCATATTCTCAGTTTGTCTTACTTCTCTCATCCCTTCATCCATTAGCATATTCAGTTCCCAATCTTTTACCATCATTTTTATCTTCTTTTAATTGCTCTTATTGTCTTCCTCCTTTGACCGTATTCTTATTGTCTTATCTGCGAGCTTCTTACATCTATTCTAATGATCTTTATATCTAATTTGCATATTTCAGCCTATTATCCTAATGTAAATCTTATTCTATCTCTAGTTTCCTTTCCTTCGTATTTCCCTTCTTATTTCCTCCTCTTTCTCTTATTTCCTCCTCCTTTCCTTACATATTTTCGCTTTAAAATGTTTCCTGGTGACTTTCTCTCCTTACTCTTCTTCCTCTTTTCGGTTTTTCCTTTCTAATTTCACTTATATATCACTAAAGACGTGAATTTTCTTCCATAAACAAGAAAACAAGAAAAACAAGAAAAACAAGTAAACAAGTGAGTCAATCTGTGCATTCGAGTCGGATTTTTTTTCGCATTTTAATTCCTATATACATATATCTATGTGATGATTTAAATTGAATATTTTCTAATATGGTATTATTCTTCGTGACAAATTAAAATAAGGATAACTAATGATAACAAAAAATACACTCGAGTCTGATTTTTTTCTTTGGTTTCCTATTTCCTTATTTCTGCTATTATAGACATTTCTTGGATTGGTTTAGCTATAACAAATAAATATTTATTCTTGGTAACAAACAAATCCTCCTCATGATATTCATAATGGTTTTAAGAATTTGGATAGGAACTTGTTAGAATTCGTTGATGAACTAATTATAAGGCATTTACATCCACCGTAAACTTTAATGAAAATCGATGCATTACTTAGATGTAAATTACAGATAGACAAAAAGAGAAGAATAAGATATAAGTAGAAAAAGGAGGAGGGAAAGAAATAAGAGGAAGGAGAAGAGGAAGATTGATGATAATAATGATAATATTGATGATAAAAATGGTGATGAACAAAAAAGAAGTATAAAAACAAAACTAGGTACTAGAATGAGAAGGAAAAACAAGAGCAAGTACAAGGACAGATAATGAAAAAGAGTAAAGAGACAAAAGATAGAAGAGAGAGAAGAGAGAGAAGAGAGAGAGAGAGAGAGAGAGAGAGAGAGAGAGAGAGAGAGAGAGAGAGAGAGAGAGAGAGAGAGAGAGAGAGAGAGAGAGAGAGAGAGAGAGAGGAGAGAGAGAGAGAGAGAGGAGAGAGAGGAGAGAGAGAGAGAGAGAGAGAGAGAAGAGAGAGAGAGAGAGAGAGAGAGAGAGAGAGAGAGAGGAGAGAGAGAGAGAGAGAGAGAGAGAGAGAGAGAGAGAGAGAGAGAGAGAGAGAGAGAGAGAGAGAGAGAGAGAGAGAGAGAGAGAGAGAGAGAGAGAGAGAGAGAGGAGAGGAGAGAGAGAGAGAGAGAGAGAGAGAAGAGAGAGAGAGAGAGAGAGAGAGAGAGAGAGAGAGAGAGAGAGAGAGAGAGAGAGAGAGAGAGAGAGAGAGAGAGAAGAGGAGAGGAGAGAGAGAGGAGAGAGAGAGAGAGGAGAGAGAGAGAGAGAGAGAGAGAGAGAGAGAGAGAGAGAGAGAGAGAGAGAGAGAGAGAGAGAGAGAGAGAGAGAGAGAGAGAGAGAGAGAGAGAGAGAGAGAGAGAGAGAGAGAGAGAGAGAGAGAGAGAGAGAGAGAGAGAAGGATAGAGGGTAAGAAAGATGAATATTAGCAATCATAGTAAAAGAGGAAATGTAATGTGTATGTTAGAGTACATAAATTGTTAAAGGAGCCGCCTGCGAATTCACGGATTCATCTAACACGAACCACGTGGTCTTTCTACAATGGATCTTTTTCCCGATCTGTCTTTTTGCTTTACTACTTACAAATTTCAATAACAAAAACAGTATTGATATGATATATTTTCCTTTCTTGTAATAATCTACAACAAAATTACTTCATTTATTAAAGAAAAATGTGAAAATAAAAAGGTTAAAAGAATAATTCCTAGAACCGCGGATTTATGGATTCATAGTGTGCGAACGGCATGGTTTTGTTGTCATTGAAAGTTAAATCTCGAAACTCACGTTGTTAACTTTTAGCCATTATGCCTTTCTTTATCAGAGGAAAAAGACCCCATACAAGAGTAGATAAGGTAATATTGATGTCCTCTTTATGTTAATTGTACTTGTTTATATATTAGATATATAATTTTATTTGTATTAGTCTTAAGATGCTTGTATCCTTATCATCTCTTTTACATATATACTGCTAGACTTATTTTAGATAAATGCGATTTGGAATTATCTTTCATCTAAAGAAGTAAAGCGTGTATTTCAGGATTCATTGTAGTTTAGTACAGTAGTTCTCAACCTTGCAGTTTGACAGCAAATTAAAGTAGTATACTGCACATCTGCTACGCACCAGCTCTTTACTCCTTTCTGTTACGAAAATAAATGTATTTTGCATATATACAATTATTGAAGGTGGAATAATGCACTACCACATTGATATTATGAATGGATAACTTACACTCTTCGACCAGGATTCATACCTGGGTCTTTGCAAACTGGTGACTGCAAGATAGACACATACCAAAAGAGCTAAGTTGGTAGGAGCATCTGTCTTGCAGTTACCTACTTGCAAAGACCTGGTTGGAGAGGGTAAGTTATTTATATTAATTTATTGTATTCCCTTAAAATGTACAAGCTACTGTAACTAACTTTAAGAAAATTTAGCTCTACAGTGTGTTAGTATAGTCCAATATAAAGTTTGAAAAAGCCAATTGAAAACATAGGCTTTCTCACTTGCTTCACCATTGTGTATCAGTGTGATTAGCTTATCTATCAAAATTCTCATTATTATTTCTTTGGCATTGTAAGATTATATTCAGTGTATCCCATCCATGTTTAGTGGTTTTGATCTGTGGAAACCACCCATAATTATCCAGTAACTAGATAGATGCAGCATTAGATGATTGAGATGGCCTTCATGCATACCAGCAACATGATGAAAGACTGCAAGTTTTCAAAACATACAATTTAAGGAAATAGAGTTCAAGACCTTCATAATGATTTGGCTGGTGTTACGCATATGGAAGTCATATCTGATTTCTCGAGGGTAGGCATATGGCAGACATCTGCATATACACAATATAAACGCTGTTATTTCACCACACATGTACAGAACACCAATCGGGGTTTTTCTGCCATACTCACAATCACTTCCCAGTAATTAACATTGACCCATTATAAGTGCAAAAGCTGAAGTCTATAGAATTGCCATAGATGTCATTTCTTACAGATGTGTAGCATGTTTTTATGGTGATGTTCTTATTTTATTTTGAAATATAAATTATGATTTAACTGACCCACAGTTTTTCCCTTCATTTCTGCATTGCTTTTTCATTGAGGGTGCTTGTTAATAGTACAATTATTCTAGGGTCAGATTTTAAGAGATACCAAAGTGGAGGTGAGAAAATCCACAAGAAACACACATAAAAAATCATTTTTGGCTGATGAATATAGTTTTGATTAGTATATTCAGAATGACGGGGATATGTTCTATAATACAAATGCAGAAAGTGTCGAAAACACAACCTGACCCCATCAGTCTAGATAAATTGAGACTGGTTCCATCCTGACTGGTCAAAAATTATACCTTAACAAGGATAGGAAGGCACTGGTTGGTTTTCACCTCAAAATTCACAATTTTCTTTCTTCTCCCCCTTGCTCAACTATAAGTTTTGACTAATGAAAATAAGACTGGTATACAAATGGTTTCATTATACTTAGAAAAAGGATGGTCTTGACATTTTTTGCTACTGTCTTTGAGTTTCTGATAATTTCTCAGAAAGGAGAAATATGTTATTTCTACAAAATGAGGTTTTAGAAAATTATAACATATATACATGATCAATAAAAAAACACTGTTCTGAAAATTAAATTAGACTTATCATCATAAGCTGAAAATTATAATATGAGCAAGTGTATGAAGACACCTTGGAATAACATAGAATATTAATTAGAAGAAAAGGAGGGAAATTAATGAGAAATAGAATATTTAATGCACAATTATTGTTCCTTTCAACCCCAACTCCTGCCTTTCTCAGTAGAACTAGAATGATAGGATTGAGTCAGGTCCCAGTACCTTAGGCTTTAATGACATCAAGTAGTTGGTTAACATCAAACAAAGAAAAAGAAAAATCTTTAAATGTTTCTGGTAGTGCACAATTTTGGAGAGTTATAGAATACAGAGATGCCAACTATTTTGATTTGCCTGTAATTTATACAATTTTTAACCCTCTTTACAGCCATACAGCCATAGGAGCCAAAATTATGATTTTTAAGAAAATTTTAAAGTCCTTTTTGAAAATCCAGATTTTGCCACCACTTCTGATTGTCTTAAATGCTCCAGCAAGGCTCATCAATCTCATGTAGTCAACCCAATTACCGGCAGCCTTGCCCGCTACAGTATTGTGTATATACCGCATACATTGAGAATTGGGTTGAGTGAGACTGTATTCCAAATGGTGATCACTTCACTCCAATGAACATGAATGTTCAGTGGAGTGAATGTGCTGATTTTTCTCTTACTCATGCCGTTTTTGAGTGTCAATATGACTGAACCACCTAGTAAAAGATCTAACGCAGGTGAACCTAAAGTAGGTGAATTTTCTTAGAAAAGTAATCCACATCTGATATTTATTGTTTCAATTTGTTGGAAAGATAATGTTCTTCAAAATAGTGCCTCATACAGTTCATTACAGATGGGTACTGCCAAATTACTGAATCTACAAATTTGCTGAAAAAAATAACTGATGGATTAGATTTCGGGTTGGCATCTTGGTGAATATCAGAATGAAAAGAAGACTGGAATGGAACACTCTTTTTGAGTAAAAAGAAAAGGCCTGTCTTCAATGGTAAAAAGTTATAACCCAAGTAATGGCAGGAAACAACTCAACTTTTCACATGAGTTATGTAAATGAATAAGTAAACACATAAGTGTTTAGCTAAAGAGTAGATTTAAGACCTGCATTAGGCAAGAGCAAAAGGGTTAAGACCAGAAATGGCTTAAAAAAAAAGAAAGAAAAAAATAGTTAACCAGTTCTTTAAAAGTTACGAATAGAAACAAAACCAAAACTAAAGAAAAACATATTCTGTATTTATTCTCTAAGTGCTAGCTAGGAATTACATTCTATGTATAAAAATTGATTTAATTTATTTTTCGTATATCAATTGTTTTCAGAAACCTAAAAGAATCATAAAGAAAAATGGCCAGCCTCCAGTCAAGAGACCAAAGGTACAGAAGGATCTGGATGAAGAAATTACAAGCGAGGAGGATGAATACGTCAAGGGAAAACAAGAAAATTTTGAGGAATATGAAACAGCAGAAGACCTAGAGACTGCTCAGGAGAAGAAAGTGAGATTAGCACGACAGTATATCAAAGAACTCGAAGAACAGAGTAAGTTTCAAGGGGCATTTGCTGTGGATATGTTGAATGATTTTTATATCTCTTAGTTTGTTTTATTCATTACAGTACAAACAGAATTCACTTATCAGTTTGTTAGCACCCGGTTTCTTTTATACTTTTAAATCTTTTACAGCTTTAAAAAAAATGCAGTATTCTTTGCACTGTTTCACATGCTATATTTCTATAAACAGAAGCCAATGACCTGGAAGCTAAACGTGTCGACTATGATGCCATTGGACATCGTCTTCAAGAGGACGTGTGGGAGGCATCTGGCAAGTTGTATAAACCAGTTGCCGATACCATAGCTGAAGCAGACCTAGAAAATATCCTCACCCTTAAATCAAAACAACAGAAGCTACCCATCACTTGTATGACTCTGACAAGTGATGATCAGTTTATCTTCTGTGGATCTAAAGACTGCTCCTTAGTTAAATGTAAGGATTGTTTTTCTTTGTTTTTCTTTTTCTTGTGTTTTTTTCCATATTTTTTTGTCTTTTCTGGGGGTTAGAATTCTTTAGTTTCTTTCCTCTTCTCTTTTATTTCCCTTTCTTTTTCTTTCTTTTTTTTATTGTAGACTTCCTTAGTACTGTAGGAATGCTGTTTGATCATGATATTTATGAAATTCATAATTACACTTTGATATTTTAGCAGATTATGAAGATGTAATGAAACAGTGACCTGTAGGTTGTTCTGCATTCTAGTTATCAGTAGCTACATATTCCCCAAAAGTATAATTATGATTAATTTGTCTCTCTCTCTCTACTGCAGATACCATAGATGGCAAGAGAGTAGCTACTATACCAGGGGGACGAAAGGGAACAGAGAAGGTTCACATTGGCCACACAAGACATGTTTATTCCATAGCAGTGTCATCTGATGGAATGTACCTTGTGAGTTGAGAGGGAAACTGTGCTTGTAACAATAGTCTTCTAGCTTTCAAATGCTTTCAAGATTTTGAAGTCACAATTCACATTTATTCTGGCCAGATGCTTTCAATGTCTGCTGTATTTTTTGTCAGTTTCTTTTTGTTAAAATGTACTGCTTCACAAGCTCTTGGTCACCAAGGAGTCAATTACTTTGCCTCGCTTGTATATCCTATAACTTCTCTGAACAAGAGTCATTTTCATAAACATTATTATTATTATTATTATTTTTATAGTAACGATACTAATAAGAATACAAACTTGCAAAGATTAGATTCAGATAAATAGATGAAAGCATAAAGGTGACAGTGCACTACCTAAAATAAATACTTACCTAATTATTTGTATAGTACGGTATATATATATATATATATATATATATATATATATATATATATATATATATATATATATATATATATATATATATATATATATATTATATATATATATATATATATATAATGCTATATATATATAGATATAGATATAGATATATAGTATAGATATGTATTTATAGTAACAAATTTCCATGTTTCTCTCTAGATATCATAATAGATTATAGTCTTTATGATTTCAGTGCATGTAGTAATGTAAGATTTATAAAGTAAGAGTAATGTTCTGATAAATGCTGATCTATGCTGTTTAGTGGCTGAGTGGGCTAGGGTGCCTGAGTGCTATTCTATTGTTTTATAGTCTGAGGCTCTCTAACTATTCTTAGTACATGGGAAAAGGGCAACCTGTAGGACCTTTAGGTCAAGGCTATGCTTCATTTGATATGGGCCCACTTCACTTTTTGATTACTTATCCCCAAGCTGCTGGGCATGGCATGTACATACGAGCCTATGCCCATTGTGTGTGTTGAATTCAGTAATTGTTTTTACATATAGAGGGCTCCACAAGTACTGTCACCAATGAGCCAATTACACAAACTACCTGTCTCATATGTTTACTCTTTTCCTTGATTTTCAATAATTTCTAATTTCTTAGCCCACTTTCGATGGGTGTCACACTTATGTGACACCCAGAAAAATAAACATTGCCGGGCATCCCACCAGTGTGACACTGGATTGGAGCTTGCACTCTGATTCCGTTGTGGGCCACGACTGGCAGACGGGCAGATTCTGAGCCAGTCCTGCGCACTTATTTTGAAACCGCCTGGAAATCATTATTTTCAGCTTCGAAATATACTGTCACTAGTGGATTGATACTGCTGTTAGTACTATCAGTAACAATATAGTAATTATAATATTTATAACCAAAATAACTGTCAATATTGATAGCATTAGTATAAAAAAAAGCATTTTCCTGCTTTTTCAAGGAAAAGTGAGGTCACAAGATCTACTAATTGACTCCTTTGTTGATAAGCATTGGTGGAGCCATCTATGTGAAGAAACATTTAACCAAGCATTACCAAAGGGAATACACCATTTTCCCGTCGATCTTGGGTTAATTACTACATAGATTTTCAATAACATATATTATAACAGTTGAGTTTATTCTTGTTGAAATATTGGATCAATCATTATTATGCATACTAGTGTTATGTGTTTATCCTAAAAATTTTGGTGTTCCTTTTTTGGGTAAAACATAGAAGAAATGTAAATCAGTTAATAAATTTGCAGAGAGTAGTTCAGTCTAGTTGAGGAAGTGAATCACTTCACAAGAGGCATATTTTACAGGCATCTGGTGACCAAGGAGGTTACATACATATCTGGAATGCAAAGACGATGGAGCTCCTGAAAACCTTCAAAAAACATCGTGCTGCAATTTCTGGACTGGCCTTTCGACGAGGAACTCACACCCTTTATTCTTGCTCTCACGACCGTATGGTGATTGTCTGGAATATTGATGCCATGGCCTTTGTAGAACACTTGTAAGTTGTTTCTTATGTTCAGCAATCATTTTATTATCCATGTATGAATTTGTCCAGTTACAACTTTATTAATATTTTGATGACAAGAGTGCATTTATACAAGCACTTGCTGCCTAAAAAGTCTAAAGGTTTGCAGTGTAAGTCACTTGCCTCATTTTCTCAATATGAATTAATATCATAGGAAAATATTTTCTTCTACAGGATTCCTTTATCTTGTTACTTATGACCTCTGTATTTCTGTATTTTGATAATTTCCAAGTAAGCTATTCAGAATTGAGAGGTAACTTCTTCACTTCAAAACAAAATATAGTGAATCCACATACTTTTTTCAGGGGAGGCCATCAAGATGCAATTACAGGCATAGACGCACTGCATAGAGAGTCTTGCATTACCAGTGGTGGGCGAGACCAGTCAGTGATTGTATATGTCATCGTTGAGGATAAGCAGCTGCGTTTTTCAGGCCATCAGGATTCCATAGATGGTGTCAAGTTATTAAATGAAAGAACATTCTTCACATACAGTCAAGATGGGTAAGATTAGAACAGTCTTCCTTTATTTATGCATTTATAATTGATGATTTTAGAACAGGGTTTTCAGATTCATGGTCCTTGTGGCACTAATTATGATAATAACAGTATCATAAATGAAAATCATTGTTTAAAAGCTAAAATATTATTTTCTATAGAAGTAAAAAATCTGCAGGTTTCATGTAGGTTTCTGTTTTGCAAGCATTTTATGTCATGACAAATTAGACCTCATATGTTTAAAACCTATAGGAAATGAAGTTGTAAAATTCATTGTAGCAGCCCATGACTAATGGATATACATCTACACTTTGTTACACTAGTCTCACAATTTTTATTGTCATTATTGGTAATTTCCAGTTTTATGATAGATCTAAGCTTTATAGTTATTTGATGTTTGTACTTTACTGATTATATATATTAGGTATAATATTTGTATGAAAATGCAAACTTTTCATAATTTGTTAACAAACAAATAAAGATTGATGGGAGTTATTGTCTCATTAAATAGAAACAAAGAGGGATAATGGACCTATACATTTTTTAGTAGGAAATCATAAATAAACCAGTTTGGTTATAATCTGTTTATTTTATTTCTTTTATATTGGAAAATTATTATTTCAACATTATGTTTGCATGAAATCTGAAGGGAAAAAATGAATAGGTATATGATGCACCAACATACTAGTGAATTATCATAAACATAATTTTTTTGTTGCAAGAGTAGGTATAGCAACAAAAAAAACTGCACTGTAAAAATTTTCTTCTATTCTCTAGAACAATATGCATGTGGATCACGAGCAAGAAGAGACCACAGTGTGTTCACAAAGCTGCACACGGCTACCAGACCAACGGACAGCCCCACTGGATCACTGCCATTGCCACGTTGGTCAACAGTGATTTACTTGCATCCGGTGTGTATTCGTTGTACTGCTTTCCATGTAGATTATGAAAATATACAGTTTGATGTATTTGTTCCTAATTATGTATTTATTTATTTTTTTGTTTCTGTTATTATTATTTTTTATTTTTTTATTTTTTTTATTTTTTTCAAAATTCAACCTCCAGATCATTGAAATTTATAATATTTTGT
>NW_020870179.1:329356-334356 GCF_003789085.1 Penaeus vannamei | reverse complement strand
CCTCTCTCTCTCCTCTCTCGCCTTCGTTCTCTCCTTTCTTCTCGTCCTTCTCTCATCTCTCTCTCTCTCTTCTCCGCCTTCTTTCTATCTCTCTCGCCTTCTCTCTCTCTCTCTCACCTCTCTTTCTCCTTCACCGCGCACATCCTTCTCTCTCATCTCTCTTCTTCGCATTCATCTCTTCTCTCTCGCCTTCTCTCTCTCTTGCCTTCTCTCTCTCTCCTTCTTGCCTTCTCTCTCTCTTCTCTCTTGCGCCCTTTCTCCCTTCTCTCGCCTTCTCTCTCTTTCTTCTCGCCTTCTCTCTTCTTTCTCACCTTCTCCTCTTCCTCTCTCTCTCTCTCTCTCTTTCCCTCTCTCTCTCTTCTCTCTCCTCTCTCTCTCTCTCTCTCTTCCTTCTCTCTCCTCTCGATCTCTCTCTTCTCGCTCTTCTCCTCTCTCTTCTTCTCTCCTCCTCTCTCCTCTCTCAATAAACTGGCAGGATATTACAAAACGGCTTCGCGCCTTTTGTAGTTGATCAGTTGGTTGAGCATCCATTCAGGGTGCTAACAGACTGAGCGTCGCATCTGGTAGACCCTGTAATTTTGAAAGATGTGGACACCTGAGATTTATTTTGAGCTTCTTAGTTTTTTTTCAGGAATTGTTTTTCAGAATTCATCTTTACGTACTCCTAACAGGGTTGAGAAAAAAGTGATTTGAAATAATATTTAGAACGGAGAATAGTGTGTGGATGTGTAGTGTGAACAAGCCAGATTTACTCGATGGAGTGAGAATTCGTTTTTGTTTAAAAAAAAATAAAAAAAAACACTTTTTTTTCCTTTCTATAGTATTGTGATGCTGTAGCGTAATGATGAGTTACCATTTAATTGTCCGTAATATATTTCATTTTCTTTCTTGTGTTTCCTACGTCGGGTACGCGAGTCGATGCTTTTAGAATGTTTTTACACAAATTCATTTTCTGTGAATTATTATACAAAGTTAACAAGCTAAAAACATATGTTTACGCTCTAAATCTTAGGAAAGCATTGCATTGTAAATTTTAAAAAGCGACGTTGAATTGAATCTTGGGTCGCTATTTTGATATTCTGTTACCTAGTGTTTACGAAATGAATTATTAGATATTATTAGATTGCAAGTGACAAAATGCTGTATTATCTGAGGATTATTCGGATACCCTTATTATTTGTAAGAATTTGCAAGTGACACATGAGCTAATATGATTGTGCAACAAATCTATATAAAATATGTCGGTGCCAACAATTTTCTTATATAATAGAGGGAGGGGGGGGGGCTCGTTGAGTGGTATGTAAACACACCACACATCTCACTCACTCACTCACTCACTCACTCACTCACTCACTCACTCACTCACTTCACTTCCTTCTCTCTCTCTCTCTTACTCTCTCTCTCTCTCTCTCTCTCTCTCACTCTCTCTCACTCTCTCTCTCTCACTCTCTCTCTCACTCTCACTCTCACTCTCACTCTCTCCTCTCCTCCTCTCTCTCTCTCTCTCTCTCTCTCTCTCTCCTCTCTCTCTCTCTCTCTCTCTCTCTCTCTCTCTCTCTCTCTCTCTCTCTCTCTCTCTCTCTCACTCTCTCTCTCTCACTCTCTCTTCCTTTCTTTCCTCTCTCTCTCTCCTCTCTCTTCTCTCTCTCTCTCTCTCTCTTCTCTCTCTCTCTCTCTCCTCTCATCTCTCTCTCTCTCTCTCTACCTCTTTCTCTCTCTCTCTCTCTCTCTCTCTCTCTCTCTCTCTCTCTCTCTCTCTCTCTCTCTCTCTCTCTCTCTCTCTCTCTCTCCCTCTCCCTCTCCCTCCCCTCTCCTCTCCTCTCCCTCTCTCCCTCTCCCTCTCCTCTCCTCTCCCTCTCCCTCTCCCTCTCCCTCTCCCTCTCCCTCTCCTCTCTCTCTCTTCTCTCTCTCTCTCTCTCTCTCCTATGATTACTTTTAAGTAAAGAAGTTATCTCTTGATTATTTTTTTCTGGAGAATGAGCAGCAGTTTTCGAAAAGATTAATCTAAAATTCAATTAATGAAGTTGATTGCGTAGCCGAGTATTGGCTGAAATATTTCAGGTGACTCCCCACGCACCTGTCTGTCCCTGTCATGGTGAATCATGGGCACCTTCATGCACAGAGTGAGCAAGTGCCGCAGATATAGAAGTCTGACTCATGGCATGTTATGAGGAAAACGGTTACGGTGGGAATTGACAAAAATATATAATGATAAAGAGTAAAAATGATGAAATGATTAGAAAAAACTGGATGGAATTTTTTTGGTTGAGGGATTATGGGAGATGAATATCATGATGATTACATAATGGTCTTTTTCATGATTCAGATATAAGGATGCATTTAAAAATAAAAATATAATAATAATAAATATATAAATAAAAAAATAAAATCTTTGCAGCTTTGTCTCCTGTTTGAAACTTTTGTAAAAATAGATCATATGTTAATATCTCTTTCCTCGAGTCATGCCCTCTTTTCTTCTCGCTACCCATCTCGCTGCCCTTAGTCGCTTGGCATCAGAAAGGTGAACCGATGCCCTTGTAGTAGGAAAAAAAGAAAAAAAGAAAAGAAAAAAGGGTTACCTATAATACCGTCGACCTTGAAGTGAGTCGCTTGCTATAAAACCCACCAAGATGGCGCCACGTGGGTAGTACCTTTAGATGGTGAGGGGAGGGAAGGGGGGTGTAGAGATGGAGAAAGATGATAAAAGATTATGAAGTAGATGAGTCTCGAGATGGCCTAGTATCAGTGCGAAGGCGGAGGGTGAGGGTAATGGTGTGAGGGGAAAGCTATTCGCGGGAGAGGGGGAAAAGGGGGAAGAAGGGGAAATCTGTAAATAGGATAAATATTAGGAGGTTGAGGGTTGACGGTTACGAGAGAGAGAGAAAAGAAAAATAGGTCAGTTGAGGGTTGAAGGTTACGAGGGAAAAGAAAAATAGGTCAAACTAGAAAGGGGGATAAGCTCGCGAAGCCATTAAAATTGTAGATTAAAAAGTCGAGCAGGAGGAAGATAAATAGGAAGACAAGGCAGCGAAGACGGACCCAACGTCGGGAGATGAAGAAAAGTTTCAAGAAAATTTAGAGGAGTTGGGGGTAAGGTAGGAGGAGGAGGGTGGTGAGACGGGTTGGGGAGGAGGAGGGGTGGCTGAGGGGAGGGAGGGAGGGAGGGGGACTGAGGAAAGGAGGAGGAGGAGGGAGGGAGGGGACTGAGGAAAGGGAGGGAGGAGGGAGGGAGGGGAGGGAGGGGGACAGAGGAAAGAGGAGGAGGGAGGGGGACTGAGGAAAGGGGAGGAGGAGAGGGGGACTTAGGAAAGAGGAGGGGGAGGGAGGAGGGGGATGCTGAGGGAAAGGGGAGGAGGGGAGGAGGGAGGAGGGAGGGGGACTGAGGAAAGAGGAGGAGGGAGGGAGGGAGGGACAGAGGAAGAGAGGAGGGAGGAGGAGAGAAGGAGGGGGACAGAGGAAAGAGGAGGAGGGAGGGAGGGAGGGGGACTGAGGAAAGGGAGGAGGAGGGTGGAGGGGGACAGAGGAAAGAGGAGGAGGGGAGGGAGGGAGGGACTGAGGACAGGGGAGAGAGGGAGGAGGGAAGGGACTGAGGAAAGAGGAGGATGGAGGAAGGGTGACTGAGGAAAGAGGTGGGGGTGGCATATAGAAGGGATGGGAAGAGGGAGGGTGACTGAGGAAAGAGGAGAGAGGAGAGAGGGGAAGGGGGGTGGCATGTCCCAGCTGGCACAGGCGCTTTGGCTTGACACACTTATTCCTGCCAACAGCGCTTGGACACGCCCCTAACGCGCTCTTGGCCACGCCCCCTCTGAAGCTCGTCAAGGCTTTCGAATACTTCCTGATCGAGAACGCACGAACGCGGCGACGAAGCGGAGAATGCGCTGGGGTTGAGACGCTTCCTTGGCGTTCCTTTTCATCTTCTTTTTCTTCTCATCCTCGGCCTCCTCGTTATTATTATCGTTATTATTATTCTTTTGCTCATTTTTCCTATTATTATCCTCTTCCTCATTTTCCTATTATTATTATTATTATTATTATCCTCTTCCTCATTTTCCTTTTTATTATCATTATTATTATTCTCTTGCTCATTTTTCCCATTATTATCATTATTATTATACTCTTGCTCATTCTTCTTAATATTATCATTATTGTTATTTTCTTGCTCATTCTCCTCCTTATTATTATCATTCTTATTATTCTCCTTCCCCCATCTCCTCCTCATTATTATTATTCTCCTCCTCCATCTCCTCCTTATTATTATCATTATTATTATCATTCACAACCTCCTCAATCTCCTTCTTCTGATTCTCATCTTACTGCTTTATTTTGTTGTTCTCCTTCCCCCTCACTGTTTTTTTAGTTCCTTTTCTATTGCTTTTTCGCTTTCTTCTTCCTTTTCTTCTTTTTCTCTTTCTGTTGCTTCTTCTTCTGCTTTTTTTTCGCCTTCTTCTTCTTCTTCTTTTCCTCTTCTTCTTCATTATCTTCTCCTTTCGCTTTCTCTTCCTGCTTCTTTGTATCCCTCTTTTTCTGTTTCTATTTCTGCTTCTTCTTCTTCTCTTTCTGGTTCTTCCCTTTTTTTTCTTCTTCTCTTTCTGTTTTTTTTTCCGTTTTCTTCTTTTTCTGATTTTTTTTTCTTTTCCATCTTCTGCTTCTGCATTTTCTTTCGCCTTTTCTTCTTCTTCTTTACCTCTGCTTTTACCTTTCTATTCATTTTCCTCTCATTTTCCTCCATCTCATCATCATCTTTATCCTCTTTTTCATCCTTTATCGGCGGTGTTGCTTGTTGTTGATTGTAATTGCAGTTATTCTTGGTACTTTCTTGTTTATTTTTTTCTTCTTTTTTTTTCTTTTTCTTTTTTTCTTTGAGGAATGCGATATGTTAATGATAAAAAACAACAGAAATAACAATGTTGATGATGATGATGGTGGTGGTGGTGGTGATGATGACGATGATGGTGATGATGATGATGATGATGATAGTGGTGGTGATGATGATGGTGATG
>NW_020870179.1:314356-316856 GCF_003789085.1 Penaeus vannamei | reverse complement strand
GAAATAGAGAAGAAGAGAGAAAAGGGGAAAGACGAGAGAGGAAAGAGGCAATAAGAGGAGAACGCAAAGGGGGGGAAAAGGGGCGAGAAAAAAATCTAGAAAAGATGGAAGAGGAAAAGCGGTAAGAAGAGAAAGTATGTAAAATATCAGTCCCACATTCCTATACATTGTGCAAAGCAAGCAACCCAGACACACACGCATAACAACAATATCCACGGCGAGAAACGAAGACAAAAGGATCAAATGATAAACCCAAAGAAGTAGACCAGGAAGGACGTCTCAGAAATTAAGAAAATCCTTCATGAGGAAACAGGTCAACGCGAGAGAAACATGGCACAGTTGTGTTCTACATCAGATTGTAGGTCATGGCAGAGAGGAATTATTATCATTATCATTATTGTTATTATTATTGTTATTATCATTATTATTGATAGTAGTAGTAGTAGAAGTGGTAGTAGTATTGTTTTGTTGTTGTTGTTGATGTTATTGTTGTTAGACATCTGGGTATATTATGTCTAAAAAGAAATGAGCTGATATTATTTGTCTGGTTTTCTTTTTAAGGGTCAGTCTTCCTGCATCTCACTTCTCTCTCTCTCTCTCTCTCTCTCTCCTCTCTCTCTCTCTCTCTCTCTCTCTCTCTCTCTCTCCCTCTCTCTCTCTCTCTCTCTCTCTCTCTCTCTCTCTCTCTCTCTCTCTCTCTCTCTCTCTTCAGTGATACAGGCATTATTATGTAATAATCATGCACAAACTTCATGAGGAGATTCTGATCATAGAAAGGATTTAGAATTCTAAACTAACTTGATGTTTAATACCATTTTGTTTCCAAAGATCAGAATCCAACACCAAAATGGTCTTGTATTGTACACTCAGTTAATACCATTCTGGATATGTTGGCTTGAAAAAAAAAAAAAAAAAAAAAAAAAAAAAAAAATCGTGAAGGCAGACTTTAGGCAACCATTCTTCTGGTTTATATTTTAATGACCTTTCCACACACCTGAGACTTTCGCTGGCCTCTGTGACTCAGATGAAGACACAGGATAAAAAAAATATATATTGCGTCACAAAAAAACGGTTGGCGATGACTCATGTTTGCTATTGTGATACACCGAGGAGAAATGGTTCTTTGCGTTCTCTCTCTCTCTCCTCCTCTCCTCTCTCTCTCTCTCTCTCTCTCTCTCTCTCTCTCTCTCTCTCTCTCTCTCTCTCTCTCCTCTCTCTCTCTCTCTCTCTCTCTCTCTCCTCTCTCTCTCTCGTTCCCATTTTCGCTTTTTCATTCAAATCGTAGTGACTCTCCATCTACATCCGCCTCTCTACTTCTGATTATCTCTATATATCTCCCCATCTCCATCTTCATATCCCTCTCTGTTTTGATTTCTCTTTTTATCTCTCCATCTCCACCTTATCTCTCCGCCTCGATCTTCTGTCCCTACCTCCATTTCCCTCTCCCTTTCTCCATTCCCATCTATCTCTCCATCCTCATAAATATATATCTGTCTCCATCTCTCTTTCTATTCCTTATCTGTCTCTCTTGTCTATCATGTTCGTATTCTATATTTCTTCATAAGTAAACCATTAATGTACATCCATATAGGCTCCTATATTTTTTAAGTGACTGCTTTCCCAAACAATATCAGACATCGGCAATTTTACATTATATTTGCAACCCCGTCTTGTATCCCAACAACAGCTCTGCTGTCATATTATCCCTGATATCTAAGACCTAATTTTTTCTGTTGTCATAGTGTCCCTAGTTTGCATTTTTTTTTCTTTTTCTTATTTTTAAACAGATACTAGCCATTGCTATGTCTGCAACTCTCCCCCGCCTCATTCACAAAGCCTGGAGTATTTGCTGACATGACTGCCAGCTCGTCTGGTTTGCCACAGCTGCTGAAGCTAGACGTGCAGGAGTCTTTAAGGAGGCGTCCTGTTGCTGTGCTCGAGAGAAACCTTTTGTTATCATTTCCTTTTAGCATTTGGCAAAACGTTTGTATGTCGTGACAATAGTTGTTTGTCGCTAATAAGGTTTATTTGATGTACTATGTCTTTTTTCGCAAATTTTCTTGTTTGTTCTTGGTAATTCGTGATGCGGCTCTATGCTGATTCGGTCTGAGGTTGAAGGCAGTTGTTGTCTCATTGTATTTTTTTCTTTTTTTTTTTGCGTTTGGTGTTTCTCTTGCTTCCCGCTTCCTGTTGATGGTGGTAGTTGCCTCTGTTCTTTATTTCGTTGGCATTTTGGCGTTTCTTTCGCTTCCTACTTCCTGTTAGTGGTACGAACCGAAGAGGGAACGTGGTGGGCGTGTTCAGTGAAATGGAACAAGTCGTGGAGGACCAGCTGGCGGCCAACCAACCAGCTCATCTGTGAATTCCCAACCCAACACCCGAGAAAGATCTTGTTTTGGTGGATAGTTTATGAACGGTAATAAGTTGTTATGAATTTGGTATTTCATTATTGGAGAACTATTCAAGACAATCATTTGAGGGAAAGGTCTTTTTGTATTAG
>NW_020870179.1:301856-304356 GCF_003789085.1 Penaeus vannamei | reverse complement strand
TTATTATTATTATTATTATTATATTATTATTGATCATTATTAATATTAATATTATTATTATTATTATTATTAGTGTCATTATTATTATTATTATCGTTATTATTATTATTATCATTATTCATGTTATGATTACCATCATCATCATCATTATCATCATTATTCTTTTTATTGTAATCGTTATTGTAGTTATTATCATCACTTCATTTTTATTATTACGATTATATTTTATTATCATAAGTAATAGTAGTAAAAATAGTACTACTACTATTGTTTCTATTATTTATTATTATTACTATTATTTTTACCATTATTTCTATGACTATACAATTACTATTACTATACAATTGCTATTACTACTATTGTCATTATTATTATCCTCATCTTCATCATTATTACTATTACTGTTATTGCTAGTTGATGCTGTTATTATTATGATTTTATCATTATTATTACTAGTATTAATATTATTATTATTACCCTTATTATTTTTATTATTATCATCTATTACTACTACTTAACTACTACTACTTTTATAACTACTACTACTACTACTACTACTATTACTATTACTATTACTATTACTATTATTACTACTACTACTACTACTACTACTACTTTTACTACTACTACTACACAACACTACTACTTATCGCACATATATACTATTATCATTATAATCAACATTAATATAATTATCAAAACCCCGCCGCCATCCAGCCTGACTCACGCGTTGCCCTTTGCAGTTGCAGGTCGGAAGCGGAGACCGAAAGCACCACGAACCCGAGTACGAAGAAGTTGGTCCTCCCACTGGCTTGAGGAAGAACACAGGTAGGGGAGTTTTTGTTGTATTTATTATTGTTGTTGTTGTTGTTTTTTGTTGGTGTTGTTGTTATCGGTTATTTATTTTTATTACTTTTTTTATTTTTTTACTTCTTTATTTCATTTATTCTTTTTTTACTTTTTCATTATCTTAATTTTATTTTTTTTTTATTAATTCTCATTGATTTGATATTGTTTATGTATTTTTTATTATTAAATTGTTTTCTGTTTTGTTTATAAACGGTTTTAGCCATTGATTTTTTATTTGTTTTTTTTTATTATTATTATTCATTCATTTATTTTTGTACATATTTTGATTATTAATCTATACTTTGTTTTGTGTATTTATTTTTTATTATTCATCATTTTTTGTTTTGTTTGTTATTATTTTTTTTTACCCATTTTTGTTTCATTCATTTATTTTTTGTAGCTCTATGTTTTTTTTTTTTTTTTTTTTGGGGGGGGGGGGTTGATGATGAAATTAAATCGTTGTGATAGATACAGAAAAGGATATGTAACAATGATGGAGATATCGAGGTTATGTCCTTTTTACATTACTAGCGGATGTTATCCATTTTCATTCACTTTTCGACAGAGTAAAGGGTTTTGATGAATTGGAAGAGATACAGGCTTACAGTTTTCAGACAAAAGTGTCGTGGAAAGGGAGTAGGTATTATTATATCCCTCATTTCCTCTTTCTTTGTGTGCTTTGTGGCGCAGAGGTAGCGTTCTCGTCTAGTGGTCTTGCTGACCCGCGATCAAATCCCGCACCGCCACTGGATGGTAACCCCGGCCATTCCTTTCACACAGGAGGTAATTTTTAAGCAAATTCAACAGTCTGCCACACCAATAATAACCATTGCAACAAAAGTAATCGAACTAAATTTTGTTAATTTGCTCACAAATAAACGCACACACACACAAACAACAGATACAAACAAACACAAACTAATATAAACATACAAACAAAATCAACTCAAACAAACAAATACTCGTTAAAACACACCCAGAGACACCCCCATCCACCTACATCCGCTTAACGAGCCAACTGCTTTTATGATTTGCTAGTCTGTTCCTAAATACCGCGACGGCCTGGTATCCGAGACGGTATGGGTGGGTGGGGAGGGGGGGGGGAGGTAAGACGTAAAAGGGGCTTGCAAGAGGATTTTTTTTTTTTTTTTTTTTTTTTTAGTGAAAGATGATGAATGTGTTCCGAATAAAAAAATAGATATACATATATAGATATATATGTAGATGCAGATAGATATATGTGTGTATAGATAGATAGATAGATAGATAGATAGATAAGATATAAGATAGATAGAGGATAAGGGCAGTTATAGGTATACTTATGCGGATATAGAATATATAGGTAATAAGACAGATATAGATATAGATGTAGATATAGAAACAGATATTGATATATATATTTCAAATGTTGACAAGTGTGCATATATAAAGATGATCGGTCTGTTCTTCGTATATTCCAAAGGGAAGTTCGAAAAAATGTGCATCACTTTATAAGTCGGGCTCTTTTTTTCATTTTGTCTACAATATTGTTATATAGAGTCACATATGCTTACGAAATGATTGAAGAAATTGATGGGAATTTCATTTTTTTTTTTTTTTATTTTTGTTTTTGTGTGTGTGTGTGTGTGTTGTGTGTATGTGTGGGGGCAGG
>NW_020870179.1:294356-296856 GCF_003789085.1 Penaeus vannamei | reverse complement strand
TTATTATTATTAATACTATTACTATTACTTATGATATTATTATCATTATTATTATTATTGTTATTAGCAGTGTAATTATCACCGTCATTATCAATATGATTATGCTTGTTATTATCATTGTTATTATTTTGTTGTTATTATCATCATTATTATCGTCATTATTACCTTTATCATAATTGTTATTGTTATTGTTGTTCTTGCTGTTGTTATTGTTATTGTTGTTATCATCATTTATTGGGGATAATTTTTTATTTTAGTATTATTATTGCTATTATGAGCATCGTTATTAGCACTAGAATTGTTCATAGTAGCAAGAGCAATGATGATGATGATTACTTTTTATTATTATTATTATTATTATTATTATTATCATTATTATTATTATATTATTATTATTATTATTATTTTTTTTTTTTTTAATGTTCATTATTATCATCAGTATTATTATTACTGTAGGTGGTGGTGGTAGTGATGTTATTACTATTATTGTCATTATTATTATTTTGATTGATATTACTATTACTGTCATCATCATCGTCATCATTATTGTTGTTTTGTTGTTGTTAATATTATTGTTATCATTTTTGGTATGTTATTATTAGCAGTGGTATTGTCATTATTACTATTTTCATTATCATTATTGTTATTATTTTTGGTATGTTATTATTAGCAGTGGTATTGTCATTATTACTATTTTCATTATCATTATGGTTATTATTGTTGTTGCTGTTGTTGTATTATAGATATCATCATAATTACATTTTGGTACTTTTATTGGCATCATTAATATATTTATTGTCATTTTTATTCTTTTCGTACTTTTATAAACAATGTCACAGGTGTTTTGTAATGTTATCGTCCATTGTATCATTATTATAGTTCAAGCTGTTAGAAATAAAATTATTAGGAGTATTAGAAGTAGTATTTTAATCTTTATTTTTATTACCATTTTGAAGTTAATTTGGTATCATCATTAACGCTGTTTCTGCTGCTGCCGTTGACACCCTTATTCAATTAGTTTAGTCCTTTATTTACCACCCTGGCTAACTGCACAGGCGTGGGCAAGCTGTGGTACATGTGATGCATGGTCAAAGCATTATATAAAAGTATTACAGTGTAAATCTAGATCATAAAATTATTACGATCTAAAATATACCATTTAAAAGAAAAGAACACCTATTGAAAGTGTGGTCCCTTTTGCCGTAGAGTTTTGTTTTGTTTTTCAAATAGGACAGAGATGGGAAGAACATGAAAGCACGCGAGTTATCTTGTTCTTATTATTGTTCCTCCCTTCGTTGTTCCGTTTGTAATTTGTTCAACAGGAATCCTGCACGTAGAGTTTTTTTTCACTCGTGGAACTTGATGATTGTTTCAGTGCTTTTCACATATATATTCTCTGCATTTTCATTACTGTTAATAGGTTTTTGATGGGAATATTGGTAATATCATTATCAATGTAATATGATTGTTAAAGTTGACATAGTTTTATTATCATTATTATTATTGTTATTATTTTTTTATTATTATTATTATTGTTGTTGTTGTTGTTGTTGTTGTTGTTGTTGTTGTTGTTATTATTATTGCTGTAATTTATATTATCATCCTTATTGCTATGAATGTTATTATCATTACTCTTTCTGCTGTTATATCAGTATTGTATTGTTATAATTATTTTTGTTATTTTTATTATTATTATCACTACTATTATTATTAGTTATTACCACTGCATTAACATCATCAGTATCGTTATCATTATCATCATTGTTGTTTTGTTATTACCATTATCATTATTGTTACTTATCATTATTGTTGTTATTATTATTGTTATTATTATTATTATTATTATTATTATTATTATTATTATTATTATTATTATTATTATTATTATTATTATTATTATTATTATTGTTGTTGTTGTGTTATCACATTTATTATTATTATTGATATTTCTATTGTTACTGTTATTTTTATTGATATTATTATTAATGTTGTTGCTATTATTGTCATTATTATTAATATTATTATCATTATCATTATTAATATTATCATCATCATTATCATTATTATTATCACTATTATTATTGTTATTATTATCATAATCATTATCTTCATCACTATCATCACCATCATTATATTACTATTATTAGTTATTATTATTATTAATATTGTTATTATTATCATTATCATTATCATTGTTTTCATCACTATTGCCATCAGCATCCTCATCATATTATCATTATTGATATTGTTGTTGTTTTTATTATAATTATTCCTATTGCTATTATTGCTGATGTTTTTGTTATTGCTATTACTGTTGATGTTGCTATTATTTTATTATCATTATCATTAATCATTAATGGAATCATTATTAGTATTTTTATTATTATCGTTATCATTATTTTTATTGTAGTTTTTATTATTATTATTATTATTATTATTATTATTATTATTATTATTATTATTATTATTGTGATTATCATTATCACAGTTATCATTACTG
>NW_020870179.1:274356-281856 GCF_003789085.1 Penaeus vannamei | reverse complement strand
GTAATTTTCAAAGTTTATTTCTCTGTATATTATTTTTGAACACGCGAAGGTGATAGGCCAGTAGACGGGTCTTGCTTCCTTGCATGTGTAGCCTCCTCTTGGTTGCAGCAGCATTTGGTTTTGCAGAACTTTCGGCATGTTCTTTATCTCTCCAATTTTCTCCAGTGCCTTTTTTATCGTTATTAATGTCTTTATTTTCATCCGTGGTTTCACAGACTTAGAATTTCCTTGTAGTTCTCTTTTATTTCCCTGCTCTGTATTCCTAGTATTCAGTCCACCTTCGAGTATATGTATTTTGTTCTGTTTATCCTGGCACTGTCATTTTCCTCTCCTCCGATCTTTATTCGTCTTTTCTTCTTTTTTTGAGTGTTCACTCGTTACTTTCTCTCCTTTGCTCTCTTGACCGGTCTCTCTGGCACTGCACGCTCTCCAACCCCAGAACTACCACTCGTATAGCGGAGGCCTCGCCAACATCGCCTCCCGTTCATCCAGCATGACCAATCTGCAGGTAAAAAAGAGCCCCTTGTTTCCTTGGGTGTCAGCGTGGACCTGCAACTTCCGCTGGGACTAATTAAGGGCGTCGCTTGACTGTCTAGATCAGTGGTTGACAAGTGGGTTCACTGAATCGCATATATATATTGTATATATATATATATATATATATATATATATATATATATATATATATTATATATTGTAGTTCTTACTGAAATATTGAGGCAGTAAGTCTGTTATACTATTTCTTAACGATTAAAGTTGACATTCATGTTTACGAGAGAATCGAAAACATAGTATCAACTTATTTCAACCACTGTACAAGATGACCCTCGGTAGCATGCAATTATTTTAAAATTGTATACCTCAATCCTATACTTTTTTGTGTTTGCCTGTGAATGGTTATAGTAAGTTTATGAGATAAACGTGTCCTGGAAGTATTGTGTCAACACCCAAATGTACTTTCCCCTTTTTTGGAAGTACAGTTTTATTTTTATTCATCTGTTTATTTAAAACAAACAACAAAACTGCCATTCTATTTTCATAGCAGATATTTTACCTATATGTGAACCTTTTTTGTATGTAAAACATGCAAAAATGTTTTTGTTTGTGTTCTTGCTATAGGTTCGTCAGCAGATACCCTTTGCTAAAATCCAGTCCATGGTTAGCTTTTGCTAAGTGCTCAGCTTGAGACGATGATTTCTTCTTTTTTTTTACTGACATTTTGTTCGAAAACAATCTCAGGTGCTATAGCTCTCAAGTTGACAGACGGCTTTGCTTTGGTGGCTTTTATAACGCCTTTGGATGACGGAATCGCTCCCTGCCTTTCTTTTCCAGAACGGCCCCAACGGAGACGGCGGCACGAGATACTCCCTCGCTCTCCCGCTTCGCAAATCCACGGTGACTTGTCCTGCCTGCATTTTCCCTTTTTATTCATTATCATTATTATTTTTATTATTATTATTATGACTATTATTATTATTATTATTATTATTATTATTATTATTATTATGACTGTTATTATTATTATTATTATCATTATTATTGTATCCGTACTTTCGGTTTGATTAAATGGCCTGTTCAGAGTGCCTTTTCTTTTTAGAGTGGGTCGTGTTTAGTGTTCAACTCTCTTCCGGCATCAGATAATTACATGTTAAAACGCGATTCCTTTCCAAAGAAACGACATTATCATTCCATGTGTGATATAAATTAGATTATGAATATCAACATATTAAAAAAAAATGATATTAAACATAAAAATTTAACAAATACCAAATATAGATAAATACATACTAAAAAACAACAGTCTGCCCCAAACAATTCACACCTATTGAACATATCGTGGAATCGCCAACGAGAGGAACGAATGACCTTATGACCTTTTTTGACCTTTCCCCCCCACGCCAGAGCGCAGCGAGTGAGAGCGTGAGTGGCGCCGGCAGAACTATCATGGGCAGTCTCAAGAAGTTCATGGGCGCCAGACCTCTTCCGCCCACGCCAGACCAGATGAAAGGTGAGAGACCCGGGATTCATGGGCGTAAATAAAGGTCGAGAATAAAATGGCAAAGATAAATTAATAGAATGATAAAAGATGAAGTGAAAATTTAATAAAAGGATGGAATGAAATGAAATTGAAATATAGTAAAATTGCTTGAACGTGTGTAGAATTTTGAGTAAATTGCTAATGAGGATTGATTTTGGGTCTGTGTCGATATAATGATTTTCTTTTTCTGAAATGAATTGATGGTTATTGTTGTTAGCCAAACTATCTGTAAATAGCGTTATGACCAAATATCGAACGTATGGCGTTTTTACTGGACTTTATATACCCGACCCCCATATTGGTGCCATATTGTTGGTAGCATACTAATATGGTATATAGGAAACATTGCATTTATGGGAGTATGTTTCTCCAAATGAAATGTCTAGTGAAGAAGAAAACTTTTCTAATTTGAATTATAAATGTTTTATCTGTTATAAACAAAGGTATCTTTGAAGATGAAAACAGTAACATTTACACAATAAAAGGTAATTGGAAATAATATCGTGACTTTAAATAAATTCAGCTGGCCTTTGTGTAAATCTATATTAACGAAAGGTATACGAACTAATGTATAGAAAAGAGTATAGATAAATAATGTAATTGATATAACAAAATAGTCGTCTGTGAAAAGGATGCAACGTTACTGGTCTTTCAGGCGTGGGGATTTGCACAAACGACGCCTGCTTTTATCTTGTCTTGATATTGTTTTCGTGGCCAGTGACGTGTTTATTACAGTGTGTTACTGTTTAAATTTTTTTAGCATACTTTTGTAAATAAAGGGTAACGTACTTATCTAAGTGTGTTCTATATCCTAAAAGTTTTCTTCTACTTGACCATTCATTTTACTTGAAAAAAAAACACTTGATTCAAATGCGCAGACCACAGTTTCGTCATATCAATCATCTCGTTCTAGTCTACAGTTCAGTTCCATTCTTTTCCGTATTGAAGTTCGCATCCTTTTTTATTTTTATTTTTTATATTTATTTATTTATTTTATTCATTCATTCATTTATTTATTTATCTATTCTATCTATCTATCTATCTATCTATTTATTCATTATTTATTTACTTATTATCTTTTTTTTTTCTTTTTTTTTTTGCTGACGTTCTCCTCCAAAACTAAATACATACAATCTTATCTCTCCCATTACAGCGGCAGCGAAGAACGACAGCCGTGACGCCCCGCCGAGCAAGGCGCTGATACGAGCCAGCACAAGCCCGAGCCTTCCCAACCTCAGCGACCAGACGTGTGTAGTCGCTTGCTTTCTTTGAGTTTGTGTTGCTTGTGTTGACTTGGTTTGTCTGGAAGGCTGTGACGAAAGGGTAGTTGAGATATGCAATGTATGTTTATATATAACAAACATTAATGAGTGTGTATATATATATATGTATGTATGTATGTTTGCATATATGTATGTATATATTTTTATTGTCTATGAACATTGATATATGTATCTATATTGTGTGTGTGTGTGTGGGAGAGAGAAAGAGAGAGAGAGAGAGAGAGGAAGGGAGAGAGAGAGAGAGTTTTGCATGTTACGAGGCTAACAAATACATTCGTCCAGATGAGTCTTAAAAATGAAAATGGAAGTATGTAATTGAATTCTCTCAGCTTTTCTTTTTCAGTAAATGCGATATCTATGTTGCATTTGTACTGTTACTTCCTTGTCATCATATTGTTTCTACACAACAATTCCGTCTGTAACAACATAATTAAATTCATCTCAAAGAAGAAAAAGATAATGAGATGTAAAAAATATCTTCTGTTTTTCTCTTTGTTAGAAATGACGACATTCGCGCCGGTTTGCCACAGTCCATCCTGGAGCTCAACCGGTCGCGCCCACCGCCCAAGAATTCGACGTCCACGCCCGCGACGCCTGCCTCTCCGAACGCCCAGTACCCGCCTCTGCAGCCCAAGACACAACAGCCGCACGCCCACACCCACTCTTTGGGCAGGAAGTTCTCCCTGCAGCAGCTCCCACAGGCCGGCATGGAGGACAAGAGGGTGAGTTGGAGGTCGATTTCTCGTTGATGTTCCTTGCATATGTTTTTTTTTTCGGTTTTGCGTCTGTATTCTCTTTCCTTCTTTTAAAGATCATCGTCGCTCCTTTTTCTTTCTTCATTCAGTGTACTTGCCTCCACCACATGTTATCATCGCCTATAAAAACAAATTCATCTTCTTATTGGTCCCTTCCATCATATCATGGCCATAATCAGATTCGACGCATCAGTGTAATCGCCCTCATTCTCATGTCGATCATTATCATAAGCCTCATCATCGCCGTAAGCATGACTGACATGCAAGCAGCCGATCTCTCCTTTTTTTTTTTTTTTTTGCTCGAACATAACAGCCAGCATTTTTTTTTTTTTTTTTTTTACAGTCAAGAAACGTGTATCGACGAGAATTTTCTTTCATCGTAATATTCTGGTTATTGCCTCCGAGAGTGTAAACGGCGGTCATCCTGATGCGTAAACACTTTCATGTACCCCTTAAACACTCTCGAGGATTGTGGGCTGTGTACGTAAATCTTAAAGACTCGGGTATCGTGTTTTGTATTATACTGAAAATTCTGAAAAGATTGCAAGAATTTTAATAAAACAATAAACAAGGGTTTACTAAATTTCATAAACACTGCAAGTTTTCCCTGATGAAGAAGAAGCGACCATCGTATGAAGTTCCCCCCGCCTATCACTCCCGCTCTGCACACAAGCCTATGAAAAACGGGGGAAATACAAACAAATAATAACCGGGAAAGGAAAGCAAACAGACCAGGAGGGAGATGCGAGGAGGGTGTTATAAAACCTGCCGACAGATGGCGGGGTGTAAACACGAGGAAGGGGGAGGGGGAGGAGGGAGGGGGAGAGGAGGTTCCGGTTGCTTTTTTTTGTCCTTTGCTGTTTTGAACATTTTTTCAGTCTTTCACTCGCTGTATCCGTGTTCTTTTCTTCGTTTCCTCGTGGAGCTTTTTAACTTATTATCTCGATTTAAAAGACGTCCAATACATCTTTTGTGTGAGTTACTTTATCTTTCATTGGCGCTCCTTATCTCGATCTTCTTTCGTTGTTTGCGTTCTTAATCGTAAATACAGCATTTGTGGCAGAATGGTGGATAATGACATTCTTATCCTACTAGTCTTCAAGTTCATTAATTCATCCATTTAATCCATTATTTTTCATACATCCAAAAATCCATTCATTAGTTCATTCATCTATCCATGCATCCATTAATCAATTTATTCATTCATTTACTCACCCATCCACCTGTCCATTCATCCAATCACCAGTTTGTCTTTCCATCCATCTATTCATTCATCCATCCATCCATCCATCCATCCATCCATCCATCCATCCATCCATCCATCCATCCATCCATCCATCCATCCATCCATCCATCCATCCATCCATCCATTCACCCACCCAAGCAAGTTTAGAAAATGCATTTGTATTTCAACACTGTAAAACATATACATATATTCCAATATTCAAATATGTACTGGGTTTTGGCCCCTTTTCATTAACGAATATAAATTGGCTATAGAAATACAAATTGGTTATTACAATTAGCACAGTGACGGGCTTACCCAATGTTGTTATACCGAAGATAGATTATCAGGGTCTTTTGCTATTAGTATTATTTTACTCTGCAGAAGAACAGTGAATATTCCCCCAAGATATAAATGAATAGATTAAAGTGAATCACTTGGAAGCACAATTAGGAGAGCATCATACTCCAGACTAACTTTGACGGGTAGATCGCGGTCAGTCTAAACAGCAGAGGTATATTAATGTAGTCCGTATATTAGATGTACTCACATATACGTATGTTTTCATACTCATCCGCCCTTTTGTGTTATCGGAGAACTAAATCCATAAATAGAAAATTGGTAAGTGGTTAACGAGCTTTGGATAAATTCCAAGTAGTTAAATAAGGCGTACCATTCCCGTAGACTTTTGTTGTTTTTGTGCCATTTTCACATCGCATTATTTTTTCCTCAATGGGTGACACGTGAAGGATGCCATGTAGACTTTTAAAAAGGCAATAAATTTTGTGCCTATTTTATCAGTCTTAACGATTATTGGCAGATCTTTTAATCGCATATCAAGGTCAATTAAGCATTTTTTTTTTTTTATTCAACCTTCGTACAGCGCCAGCACCACGCGCGCTCAGTTGAACTCCCTCACCCATGGATAGATATTTACAGTGCTAATTATCTTTTAATATTTTTTAAAGCATTCAACTGCTTACCATATTTCTTCAAATCTCAAAATGTATGATTTCCACTTCTGTTGCAACATTTATATTTTCCTATCAAACCCATCTTGTTTATTTTGGCACTGAGGAGATCACGCACGCTGTAACATTCTGATAAAGGTATCCAAGCCTCTGTAACTTGAACCTGAAGCCACGAACGTCTTGGATCCCTTTTCTTATACAAATTTGAACTTCTTAAGATTCAAATACATATTTTCCTAAACTTGTATCTGTGAATTTCCCAGCACAGAGAGATAGTGAAAGACAATCTTCATACCTTCTTTGCAATTTATGCACCTGGCCTGTCGCAGCTAGGACATGTATGTGGGCATACAGGAAGCCCTCGCTTGGGTGTTTAGCAAAATGAACAAAGGTCTTGGTTCTATACTTGTAAATCCCGTGCCCAGAGCTTGTCACGTGCTTCTGGCAAGGGAGGAAATGCATGCTATAATAATATTACTGCTCGGCAACATGGCGGTGAGAAAAATTCTTCCCCCCATCGCAGGCTGTGGGCGGCCGCCTCTCCGGTTTTGCTCTGGGCGTACTCCTCTCTTTGCATCTGCTTGCGCCAAGTCTCTGTTGCTTGTTTTCTCTGAAATAAACCGTCTCTCTCTCTTTCTTTCGCTCCTCCTTTTCTCTCTTTTACTTTCGCTCCTTCTCTTTTTCTCTCTCTCACTTTGGCTCCTCTTTCTTTCACTCTCTTTTTTTCTCTTTCTTTCACTCTCTCTTTTTCTCTTTCTTTCAATCTCTCCCTTCTTTTTTATCTTTCTCTCTCTGTCTTTCTCTTCAGTCTCCCTCTCCCTCTTTCTCTCTTTCTCCCACTTTCTCCCCATGTTACCCCATTTCTGACACTGTCTTTATTCCTTTATTTCTCATTGCTCTCCTGTGTCTTCCCTACGTGTCCGAGAGCAACGTTCTCTCAAGTCGTTCGCCTCTCTGCTCTGTCGCCGTTAATGTCTTAGATGGAATGTGATTAGAGTGAAGAATGTGCTTTCACTTCTTCTCACTTCACGCTGCTGGTTGGGATAAATCTTCATTCGTGATGAAGGATCTGTTGTTCGTTTATTTTAATCTATTTGTTTATTTATTTATCTATTTATTTACTTAGTAAGTCGATGTCTGATTTGGGTTTTATTTATATACGTAATACTATACAAAATACCACACATAAATACACACAAAACACACACGCACGCACACACACACACAC
>NW_020870179.1:256349-258849 GCF_003789085.1 Penaeus vannamei | reverse complement strand
TCTCCATCTTCTCTCCTCCCTACCTCTTCCCCTGCCCTCTCTCTTCTTCTCCATCTTCTCTCCTCCCTACTCTCTCCCTGCCCTCTCTCTCTTCTCCATCTTCTCTCCTCCCTACCTCTCTCCCTGCCCTCTCTCTCTTCTCCATCTTCTCTCCTCCCTACCTCTCTCCCTGCCCTCTCTCTCTTCTCCATCTTCTCTCCTCCCTACCTCCTCCCTCCCTCTCTCTCTTCTCCTCTTCTCCTCCCTACCTCTCTCCCTGCCCTCTCTCTCTTCTCCATCTTCTCTCCTCCCTACCTCTCTCCCTGCCCTCTCTCTCTTCTCCATCTTCTCTCCTCCCTACCTCTCTCCCTGCCCTCTCTCTCTTCTCCATCTTCTCTCCTCCCTACCTCTCTCCCTGCCTCTCTCTCTTCTCCATCTTCTCTCCTCCTACCTCTCTCCTGCCCTCTCTCTCTTCTCCATCTTCTCTCCTCCCTACCTCTCTCCCTGCCCTCTCTCTTTCTCCATCTCTCTCCTCCCTACCTCTCTCCCTGCCCTCTCTCTCTTCTCCATCTTCTCTCCTCCCTACCTCTCTCCCTGCCCTCTCTCTTCTTCTCCATCTTCTCTCCTCCCTACCTCTCTCCCTGCCCTCTCTCTCTTCTCCATCTTCTCTCCTCACTGCCATCTTCTCTCCTCCCTACCTCTCTCTCCCTGCCCTCTCTCTCTTCTCCATTCTCTCCTCACCTCTCTCTGCCCTCTCTCTCTTCTCCATCTTTCTCTCCTCCCTACCTCTCCCTGCTCTCCTCCCCCCCCCCCCCTCAAGGCCCCGCAGAGGAAGCGGCCAATCGCGATTTATCAGAAGGAAATGCGACAAGAGGAGAGATAAGGAGGAGACGAAGGCGGATTAATCGCGGGCCAGAAACTGGTGACGACGAATCTTGATCGCGTCCGGATCGGGTGATAAGAGGAGGCAGAGGGGGAGGAGGGGGGGGGAAGGAGAAAGGAGGGAAAGAGAGGGAGGGGAAAAGGGAGGGAAAGAGAGGGAGAGGGAAAAAGGGAAGAAGAGAGAAAAGGGGAGAGGGAGAAAGGGAGGGAAAGAGAGGGAGAGGGAGAAAGGGAGGGAAAGAGAGGGAGAGGGAGGGAGGAAAGAGAGGAGAAGGGAGAAAGGGAGGGAAAAGAGAGGAGAGGGAGAAAGGAGGAAAGAGAGGGAGAGGGAGAGAAGGGAGGAAAGGAGGGAGAGGGAAAGAGAGGGAGAGGAAAAAGGGAGGAAAAGAGAGGGAGAGGGAGAAAAAGAGGGAGAGGGAGAAAGGGAGGAAAGAGAGGGAGAGGGAGGAAAGGGAGGGAAAAGAGAGAGGGAGAAAGGGAGGGAAAGAGAGGAGGGAGACGAGGAGAGAAGGAGGGAAAGAGGGAGGGAGAAAAAGGAGGGAAAAAAGGAGGGAGAAAGGGAGAGGGAGAGGGAGAAAGGGAGGGAAAAGGAGGGAGAGGGAGAAAGGGAGGGAAAGAGAGGGAGAGGGAGAAAGGGAGGGAAAGAGAGGGAGAGGGAGAAAGGGAGGGAAACTGAGGGAGAGGGAGAAAGGGAGGGAAAGAGAGGGAGAAAGGTGAAAGTGAGGGAGAGGGAGAAAGGGAGGGAAAGAGAGGGAGAGGGAGATGGGGGAAAATGAGGGAGGGAGGGAGAGTGCATTAATTTTGTCTAACGACAGGAAAGACCAAAAGAGAAACTGAGGGCTTTATCTGTGGATAGATTGATCTCGTCTTTCTTAAAATTTCATTTCCATATTCATATCTACTTCCATTTCTTTCTCTTCTTTTCTTTCCACTCACGTATCGTTACTCATCTCTATTTTCACTCAGCACTGCCCCTTGTTACTACTACCAGTAATGAGACAGCACTTATCTCCGCTTCTCCGACAGGTCCTCGCTCGCTCCGACTCAGCGAGCGGTCTGCGTCGCCGCCTTATCGCGAAGAGATGCGGGAAGCGGCTAGTCAGGGCCAAGGGCCGCGCGAGTGCAGGCCTCGCCACTGGGCGGCTCAGATTCTTCCGTCTCGCACATGACGCCCCGCGGAGTCTAAGCCTGGGGTTCGAGGCTCATCTCGACCTTGGTCGTGGCCGAGACATGTGCGGACTCGAGAGGAAAGAAATGCTTCTGTTGCGTAGCTTTTCGTTCTCTTCCGAATCTTTTAGCCTCCCCGATGGCGCACGAGAGAGGAGGAGAAAGGCAGATCAGACAGGTAGAGATAGGTATGTATGTAGGTTGGTAAGTAGATAGGTAGATAGATTGATAGATAGATAGATAGAGAGAGGGAGGGAAGGACATACATAGATTCTGAATTCAGAGTTGTATTAACTACTTTCGGGGCAAACAGGCAACACCTAAATTTTTACTAGACTGTCTTCACTAACGAACGGCACTGAATGGCACCGAAAGACAGTGTCGGCGCCCTTGCTGCCGTTCTCGTGCGCCGGACGCCCTTGGCCGCGGCGCTGGGAGGGTCGGCCGCCCACTCTGCGGGCCGCGACGCCGC
>NW_020870179.1:236349-238849 GCF_003789085.1 Penaeus vannamei | reverse complement strand
AATGTCTCAGAGGCCGTGGAATTAGCAAAGCCACCGCGTCTCCGCCAAGTGGCAGTCTGGGGCCCAGCCGGACGGCCACTTGGCACCTTTCAGAATCTCCAAGTGGCGGCGGGGCTGGCCGGGGAGGAGGGCAAGGCAAGGGGCGCGGGGAAGGACCTGCGATGCAGCCGGAGACATGGCCATCAGGCGAGCACGCCCTGAAATGGAAGTTGAAAGATGGGAATAGTGATTACAGTAAAATGTATGATAACGGTGCAACAAAAAACATCATTATGTTAATTCGTTTCATTGCAGAAAAAACGGTGGAAGTATTAACGGTGAGAGGCTGTTGCATTATGAAAACAGCAATGGTCAAAGCGTCAGCGAAAAGGTTTGGCAAAAATCGCCACGGGGATGATGAATTCTTCATGATAAGAATATCGTGTTAATGATAATAAAAAACAATGATAATGGTGACATTAGTGTTGGTCATGGTCATCTTTTTAATAGAATCAGTGACCGAGCAAAGATGAAAGGGGGCAGTGATAAAAAAGGTAGAAAGAAAGGATGATAGTGGCAGTAATAATGAAAATATCAATGTCATTTTCACTGGACGTGATAACGATAGATACTAATTATGGTCTTGATTAGAGATTGAAATATGAAAATGATATTAATGCATTGTTGCTTTCCTATAATGATTGTTATTATTATTATTATTTATTCTACGATGATTATAGGAAGCACCAGCTTAACCTTTAGTGATTTACTAACGTTGTTATTGCTGTCATTATTATGATTGTTTGGGCCTAATTATTATTAGAATTATTATTATCAAGTAATTATTATTATTATTATTATTATTATCAATAATAATTATCATTAATAGTTATTATTAAAATTAAAATGATTATTATTAAAAATTATGCCTAATTGTGTTATAAGTATCATTGTCACTCCATTTTAACCATCATATTACCGCTGTAAATGTTGGTGCTATTATTACCATTATGCTGCTGGAATTATCGTAATTATCATTACTATTATTGTTTCTGTTGTTAGTGTCCTTACAGCTGGTATTATAAATGCTGTTAACACGCCCATTGCTGCTATCGCAATTGTCATTATCATTGCTGCTTTGCGCGGCGCCTGCCAACCCCCTGTCACGGGGGAGGGGGGGGGTCATCAGGCCTTTGCCTGACGTTTGCATTTCCTTGGCGAAGGGCCTCCCCCCCCCCTATCTCTCTCTATGTATGTGCATGCGTGCGTGCGTGCGTGTATGTGTGCATGTTCCTGTGCGTGTGCGTGTGTGTCTGTATGTGCACGTACACACGTACACAAGGCATCTCGTGAGTGAGGAAGAGCAGGGCAGTCGACCGAGGAAGGAGGAGCACTCTGCGCGAATAGAGGCAATGATCAATGATGTTGCGAGATGCAATACTTCCTGCGCCGCGCGGCCGGAAGGGGGGGCGGCGGCCGGAAGGGGGGGCGGCGCTGCAGGTGCGCGGCGAGGGGCTGCGCTCCGCTGGGGCCTGCGTTGGCGGGGCGGGGGGGGGGGGGGGGTAGGGGGGCTGCTGCTCTGATTGCTGTAGGACCATTGGTAGTATTGATGTTAATGTTATTGCCATTAGAATCATTATAGTGTGATTATTTTTGTTATTATCATCATTATTATGAATATTATTATTTATGTTATTGTTTTCATCTTCCTTTTCATTACTATTATCATTATCATTATTATCATTATTATTATTATTATTATTATTATTATTATTATCATTATTATTATAATCATTATCATCATTGCTAATATTATTATCATTATTATTATGATTAGTAATATTGTTATTGTCATCATTATAGTTATCATTATTACTATGATAATAATAATAGTAATAATGATTTTTATTATCATTATTGTTATTATAATTATCATAATTATTATTATCATTATTGTTATTTTCATCACCATCATCATTACAATTGTTGTAATTATCATTATTGTCTCTGTTGTTATTTTTATCATTGTTATTTTTATTATTATAATTCTTGTTATTGTTATTATTGTTATTATTATTATTATTATATTATTTATTTATTATTATCATCACGATTATTATTGTTATTATGTCATTATTATCATTATGATTATTGTTGTTATTTTTGTTGCAATTGTTATAATTACTGCTATTATTGTTGCTGTTATTACCACTATTGTGATTATCATTACTGTCGTTTTTGTTGTTATAGTTATTATCATTGCTGATATTGTTACTGTCATTATTATTATCATCATCATTATCATCACCATCATTGGTTCACACAAAAAGACTTCTGGGCGTTGTATTGCTTTATTCCAACCTGTAGATCAAAATATTATACATGTACGATATACAGTAGGATCAGAACAAAACAATTAAGCTTCAGATTAAACTAGACAAGAAATCCCATGTAACTGTTCTGTTGTTGAATATTTACCAAAACAAGATACCACACTTCTCCAAAACATTTTACGTGAATA
>NW_020870179.1:216349-226349 GCF_003789085.1 Penaeus vannamei | reverse complement strand
ATGGGACAGGGGGTCTGGAAATGGGGTCTGATGGGACAGGGGGTCTGGAAGGGGGTCTGAATGGGACAGGGGGTCTGGGGATGGTCTGGAATGGGACAGGGGGTCTGGTGTCTGGAATCTGATGGGACAGGGGGTCTGGAATGGGGTCTGATGGGAGGGGGAATGGGTCTGGGGTCTGATCTGGAATGGGGGTCTGATGGGACAGGGGGTCTGGAATGGGGTCTGATGGGACAGGGGGTCTGGAATGGGTCTGATGGGACAGGGGTCTGGAATGGGGTCTGATGGGGGGTCTGGTCTCAGGGGTCTGGAATGGGGTCTGATGGGACAGGGGTCTGGAATGGGGTCTGGAATGGGATGGGGGTCTGGAATGGGGTCTGATGGGACAGGGGTCTGGAATGGGGTCTGAAGGGCTGGAATGAGGAGTCTGGAATGGGTCTGACAGCGCTGTGCAACGGGGCCGCAAGAGGGGGTTCGAAGCAGTCCCAAAGGGGCCTGGGAGCGCCGGCACCGGGTCCTCGCGGATGTGGGTCTGAAAGGAGGAGTTCCGGGGGTCCGCGGCAGGACGAGGGGTCTGACGAGGGGCTGTGGTGGGAAGGCCTGGCAGTGGGGGGGGGGGGGGATTTCGTGCGTGAGACGAAGAGGATAAAGAGTGCATGGTGACGACAGGGTGAACGAGAGGGAGCGCATGGTGAGAAAGAGGGGAGACAGTGGATGACACTTGGAGGAGGGCGGGGGGTTGGGGGCGCCGGGGGAAGCGCATCGTCACCTGTCACCCTCACTCAAAGGCATCATCTGAGGGCGTGATCAGGGAGTCTTCTTTGTTCGCGCCTCTTCCCTTCTTTCCCTGTTATCTTCTTCCTTTTTCTTTGGTCAGGCATTCTCCCTCATTCTTTTTTAAGAACCCATTTCCATACTCTCCTTTCTTTCATTTCTATTTCTCTCTAATCATTCTTTGTTATCTCGTGTTTCTTCTCTTCTTTTTTCGGTTTCTCCTCTTTCTACCCCCTGTAGTAAGGCAGCTTTTCTCAAGCCTAGGGGACTCGCCGCCATAACTCACGTTCCGTCAAGACGAGACGCCAACTCCCGCAAGAAGCCGAGGGACGAGCTCAAGCCACCGCCTCGCCACGACCAACGACCGCCTTGAAGGCGGCCTTTATTCCCGCCATCATTTACATATTGTATTTCTTATTTTTTCATATAAATGTTTTATTTTTTAAATACATTAAAAAATTAATGCTGAAAGTGAAACAAAGAAAATCAAAAGTATCTTAAACGTAAGAAACAATAAAAAGCCAAAACGAACCTTCTTCGGAGCAACTGCTGAGCTCCTCAGACAGTTGGCTCGGAGCTTGTGACCTGAGAAGAACAACCACAGCAAACAAATAAGTATCTGGTTTTTGACTATTATTTTATATTTTATGCTATTTTTTCGTGTTTTTCGCGTCTTCCATGTTCTTGTTTTTTATGTTAAATAAAACCATTTTTTTCTTAAATGCTGTGTTTCCCACCAAACTATACATAAATTCTTTTTAAATAACCTTTGACGCTACCATGGCTACCATCAGTAACTAATTGCTCGGCGTTAAACTAAATAAGAACGGCAGATTAAAGCCAACCCCCCCCCCCCCGTGTGCCCAGTACTCTCTGCTCCCTCCCTCTTATCCTTCCTATGAATTTCATCGTTTTGTCTCTTGCGTTAATAATTATCATGCTTTCACTTTCACATTCTTTTCTGTTATCAGCGTGATTGTTGTTCATCATTATCATCATTATCCTTAACAAAAATAAAGAATAACAATGATGATGAAGGCAATAACAGTAATGGTAATCGTAACAGATAAAAATGGTAATGGTAGTAATGATGACGGTAAAGATAATAATGCTGTTAATGATTATGATGATGATTGCAATGGTGATAATGATATTGATAGTGATAATGATGCTGATGCTGATAATAATATTAATAATAATGATAATAATAATGATATTACTACAAAAAGATGATGATAATGATAATAATGATACTATTACTACTTCTCTTGCTAACAAACACATCAACAATAATAATGATTATGATAATAATGATAATGATAACAGTGATAAAAAAATGATACTATTGAAAATATTATGGTAAAAGTGATAAAAAGACTAAAGATAAAAATGAGAGTAATAATAATAATAACGATCATGATTATGATAATATTAATGATATTAACAATAATAATAATAATTATTGCAATAAAAATAGTGATGTAATGATAGTATTAATAATAATAGTAAAAATGATGATGGTGATGACAATGATAATAACAATAATGATAAGGATGATGGTAATGATAAAAACAATGATAATGATAATTATAATGATAATAACAATGATAATAATAATCGTAATGATAGCAATAATAAAAAGAAAAGTTAATAATCATTATCAATATCTAGTATATGAATAATGTTGATAATCATAAAGAAAGTAATAGTAATAATAGTAATAATGATAATAATGATGATGATTAAATTAGTGATAACAGAAAGGATAATAATGATAAGCAGTGATTCAGGGAGGTGGGCGTCTCCGTCTCAGTGAGTGAGGTGGGCGTCTCCGTCTCAGTGAGTGAGGTGGGCGTCTCCGTCTCAGTGAGTGAGGTGGGCGTCAGTGAGTGAGGTGGGTCGTCTCAGTGAGTGAGGTGGAGTGAGGTGGGCGTCTCCGTCTCAGTGAGTGAGGTGGGCGTCTTCGTCTCAGTGAGTGAGGTGGGCGTCTCCGTCTCAGTGAGTGAGGTGGGCGTCTCCGTAGTGAGTTGAGTGAGTGAGGTGGCGTCTCCGTCTCAGTGAGTGAGTGAGTGAGTGAGGTGGGCGTCTCCGTCTCAGTGAGTGAGAGTGAGTGAGGTGGGCGTAGTGCGTCTTCGTCTGGCTTTAGCGTTTGCTCTTTTCTTTCCCGCTTTTTCCTTCCCTTTTGAGCAAGGCGCTCGCGAGGTTGGCGGCGGGCGTGGGAGCGACGAGCCGGAACAGCAGTTGCATTTCGAGTCACTGCCTCCGCCAGCCTGTCAGCTATCATGCACATAACGGGCTAGACTGGCATCTGTCACTGTCATTCTGTCAAGCGCATTTTCGCGCGTTAAAGGGAATCGTTATCCATTTAAGGTCATTTTCTTCCGTTCCATCTGAAGCGAGGCTCTGGTTTATTCCCCGCCTTCGCCTTCTTCAGATCGTGGCGGTGAGGGACAGTGTTCATTCTTGGTCGCTGTCTTATGCCCTCGGCCGAGTGGGGGGGGGGGGCGGAGGAGTCTTCTGTGTGTACCACTTCGGGAACAGCTTCTGAGTGAAAGAAATGGAGGAATTGTGGCGAAAAGTGTTAGTAACTGAATGAGTCAAGGAGCTGAAGAAAAAGCCCTGCTTCCGGGCCTGGCATCCTGCGGCGTCGCGAGCCCGCAGTCCTTGAGGATGAGTATGGGCGCAGCGGAGGCCGCCTGAGCCTCGAGGTTTTCTCTCCGCGTTTGGGCCTCTTGCTTGGCCTCGCGGATGGACCGGCGTTGACTTCTTAATTCCTGTTTCTTCTTCTGTTGTTCTTTCCCCATCCACGCTTCGCTGACACGATCGCCCGCTCGTCCGATTCTCTGCGAGCAGCGAGCGACGACGCTAAGGCTTTCTGGAAGCGAACGTCAGCCTTGTAAAAGGAACTTGAAAGCTGACTGTGCAGTGACACTTCCATCGCTCGTCTGGCAGTGATGAGGTGATGCGCAGCGAGGATACTTAAGGGCTTGCAAACAGGAGAGCCAACAATTGCATAAACTTCGCTAAGAAAAGAATCGGAAAAATAAAACAGAAGCGACGGTTGCAATTCCCCTTGAGCACGGGGACCAACAATAGTCGTAAAACGTGGCGCAACATCCGCAGCTCATCCGCGCAAATGATGGATTGCGATTTCGTCAAAGTGAATGGGCGGCACATGTCCATCGATCACCTGACGGGCGGCGCTGCATCCCTTCCTTGTTTGGATGACCTTCTCTTACCGTTCGCCTTTATTCAGTGTATTGATTTCTAGGTTCAATGTTCATGATATAAACTCGATCGTCCAAAGCCTTCGAAGAGAATCTTGCTTCAAAAGGAGCTTCAGACCCAAACCACGCAAGGATCGACCCGAGCGAACGCGCCAGCCGCCCTTTCGCTTGGCGGCGATTCGAACGGATTCAAAGAGAAGTGGCGCAGGGGGTGGGGGTGGGGGTGGGGTGCTGTCTTGGCGGAAGGGAACGCCTTACGACTTCTCTGTCCAATGGCAGACTGGCCACAGCGCGATGTAGAACTAGGAAGCATATCAAAAGGGCCAATAAAACAGCGCACTCCTCATCTGCATGCCATTTTGACTGTGGGCGTCGGACCAGCTCATAACAACCCCATGGTGTTGTATTGAAATAAACCCCTTCTGTTATCTTTAACTGTATCCGACATCGTCTCTCTTTGATCATGCGCAGCACGGCTTTATTCTTATGCGCTCTGCGCCCTAGAAGGAAAGTACGTAGAATGCGACGTAACTCTGTCATCTTTGTTTACGAATGTGACGGAGGCCATCGCCTGTCACGCGATGAACTCTTTGACGCCAGAATTGTCCAGGACAAGAGGCCTTCAGTTTGCTCAACCAGAATAATCTATAATTTTTATAAACAAATTTTAAATCGAGTTTACACTAAAAGCAGTCACAGGAAAGAAAGAGAAAAGCTGCCACGACGTCGCATGGAAAGCTGCCGATCGCAGCTTCGTCGGAAATTGCTTCAGTGGATTTTCCTGCAGTCGGGGCGCTCCGTCTCGCGAAAAAAACATGAAGCAGCATCGATCATGAGCGCCTTTACAGTAAACGTCTTTCCCGTCTGTGTAATTATGGGGACAGCTTTCACGACATTATCGTCTATGGAACAAGGCAATAACCTCGACTGTTGTTTTGGCGCAGCGACGCCCTTGTTATTTTGGGACACAAACAACACAGCGATGTCCATGATAAGGATTTAAGCAAGGCAGTGTTCAAACAGGCTAACCCTGAAAACGTATAATCAACATAAACAATGAATAACAATCCGTTTGCTAATCAACATTTGTACAGTTTCCCCGAAAGGAAAAAGCAATTTGGCATTGTCAGAAAGGTCCTCATTTCGCACGAAGACAGCCAGCGATAGAGGTGCCTGCGAAGAACATGGGATTGATATGGAGGCGAGCATGATGCAGCAATCATTAGCAGCACCGCAGCTGCAAGTCGACATGCATTAACCATCCGATTGCCCAAAGCGGGTTTCGTCATGCTCGGCCTCGCGCCTGCGCTCTGCCGCTCGCGTCGTGGCGCGCAACGTGAGAAACGGCGGAAGCGGGGGAAAGGAAGGGAGAGTGGGGGAGAAAGGGGACAGAGGAATGAGGGAAGAAACGAGACTAACTAGGAAGAAAGACGGGGTGCAGGAAAAAAGGACGCAAAAGAGAATCAACAGGGAAGAAAGGGGGCGAGTACAGGGAAGAAGGTATGGCTGGGGAAGAAGGGGGGAATAGATAGAAGGAAAGGAAAATAGTAACAAAAACCTGAAAAGTGAAAGGGAAAGAAACACACACAAAAAAACTAAGAAAAAACAAACAAAATCAGAAAGAAATAACGAAAAAAGGCTAGTATAGGAAGGAGAGAGAAAACAGGAGAGAAAACAAAAATAAATTGGGCAGGAATAAAACAAACAGTAATCGTTTTCGAATTCAAAATGGAAATCGCTGCAACCGCGGGAAGGAAAAATGGCGGGAACATCAACGACAGTTTCGAAATGAGTTTGGTAAAAATTTTGTAAGCTTCAGTATTTTCTCGGCTTCCTCTTGAATTGTCAAGCTGCATATAAGGCGATTTGACTCTCTCTCTCTCTCTCTCTCTCTCTCTCTCTCTCTCTCTCTCTCTCTCTCTCTCTCTCTCTCTCTCTCTCCTCTCTCCTCCTCCCTCCCTCCCTCTCCCTCTCTCTCCCTCTCTCTCCCTCTCTCTCTCCTCTCCTCTCCCTCCTCTCTCTCCCTCTCTCTCTTCTCTCTCTCTCTCTCTCTCTCTCTCTCTCTCTCTCTCTCTCTCTCTCTCTCTTCTCTCTCTCTCTCTCTCTCTCCCTCTCCTCTCTCTCTCTCTCTCTCCTCTCTCTCTCTCTCTCTCTCTCTCTCTCTCTCTCTCTCTCTCTCCTCTCTCTCTCTCTCTCTCTCTCTCTCTCTCTCTCTCTCTCTCTCTCTCTCTCTCTCTCTCTCTCTCTCTCTCCTCCTTTTTTTTTTTTTTTTTTTTTTTTTTATACTTTGTCATATATACAGGTTAAAACATGGTGTTTTATGCTCCCTTGTTTTACTCTAAGCTTAAGATTTCCTTGTAAATGAAAATCTATCTAGAAGCTTTACCTTGTGGGAATGTGCTTATTATGAATTGGACATTACGTATTAACCAGGATCGTGGGACCTCCATCTGTGAACAGCAGCCTTGAAAGCTTGCAGGCTGGACAGGTTGTACAGAGATGTTTGCTGAACCATCGTGTTCCAGAGCCTGGAATATCTTGGTTGAAATGAGCGCTGATGAAGTTCGGTCCTGGAGAAGGGTACCTGCAGCTCTTGACCGCGGTTGCTTGAATGCCGTGTTTCGTAGGCTGCAGCCGCTCGTGGTTCAAGTCGCAGAGATGTAAGATGGGAGACGCGTAGCCTGTGTACTTTGTAGAATACACAGAGAGCAGCAACTTCTCGCCGATGCTGAAGAGGCTGAAAGTGTAACTGTCGCTCCCCAACCAGCGTTTTGTGTGACACTAGTCTCTGGGCTCGAATTTGGACCCTGTCTAGCAGTCGCAGGTATGATGGAGGACAGCAGGACCACACCAAGGGACAGTACTCCATTACTGGCCGAACCTGGGAGTGGTAGAGCGTGTAGCAACCTTTGGCATCGAGGAAGGGCGCGATGCGACGGATGCACGCCAGTTTCCTCGCCGCGTTCTTTGCAATGCCCCTGACGTGGTCTGTGAAGGTGAGGCGGTGGTCGATCTGCACCCCTAGGATGCTGATGGCGCTGTCGTAGGCTAGGGTCATGCCGTCCATCACCAAGGCCGGAGTGTGTGCGAGGGGAGCCTGGCGTCGCGTTATCAACATGGCCTGGGTCTTCTCAGGAGCGAAGGTGACTTGCTCCATGCAACGATGAGTCCCATGACGTTGTTGATGTGATGCACGGTTTCCTTTCGGCTTGGGTGGCTGCAGGTGAAAGATAGGGTACAGTCATCTGCATAGGCCTGGGCGTTTGGAATGAGCTGCAGGATATCGTTAAAATATACATTCCACAACAAAGGCCCGATAACACTGCCTTGTGGGACACTTGCCTCGATCGGAAATTTAGAGGATGTTTGGCCGTTAACAACCACCTGCATTGTTCTTCCATGCAGGTAGTCCTCGAGAAGCGACAGCAGGGGTCCTGCTATGCCAAGGCTTCTCAGCTTTGCAATGATGCCCTTGTGCCACACTCTGTCAAATGCACCAGCGATATCAAGTGCAATGACAAAAGTTTCACCGCCTGCATCGAGAGACTCCTGCCAGGCAGTCGTAAGTTGGAGGAGGAGGTCCGATGCAGATCTCTGTGACCTGAAGCCGAACTGCCTGTTGCTGATGAGGTGGTGTTCATCAAGGAAGCTGGCCATTCTTTTAACAAGAATTCTCTCATAGACCTTCGCCACGATGGACAAGAGGGAGATGGGTCTATAATTCGTGGGAGATGTCTTGCTCATCTTTTTGTGGATTGCAACGACATTTGCAGTTTTCCAGATTTTTGGCCATATCTTCTGTGCCATACATGCTTGGAACAGTGCAGCAAGTGGTGTGGCCAGCTGGTCGGCACAATTGACGAGAGTATGAGGGCTAATTCTGTCTGGCCCCACAGCTTTCGTCACATCCAGGCTCTTCAGTTCTTTTTTCACTTCTTGCACCGAGATTGACACATTATAAAGCCGTGACCGAGTCTGTGGTGACAATCTAGGGGGCGGCACGGCGGGTTCAGGGACAGTCATTTTTTCCGAAAAGTAGCTGGCGAGAAGTTCTGCCTTCTCCTGGCTTGATGCAGCCACAGATCCATCTGGCTTATCGAGAGGAGGGATACCATCGTCAGGCGCATAACCCTGGTGTTGCTTAATGCAACTCCACCAGGATTTACCTCCCACTGACTGACCAATAAGCTTGGTTCGCAGGTCCTCCTTCCAGCGTGCAATGGCCCACTTCTGCGCCCTCTTCATCCTTGTGCAGGCAGCAGTATGGAGCTGCTTGTTTCGGCTCGTGGGGCTACGTTTGTAGCTGACCCAAGCCCTGGCTTTGTTGTCTGCAGCTGCTTTGCAGTGAGGACCAAACCAAGGTTGATCCATTGGCCTGGTTGTATAGTCTTCGTGGGGTACGAAGACCGATTGGAGAGTGACTAGATGACGTGTGAGGGCTAGAGTTTGGTCGTCTACATCTCCATCCAGGATGCTATTCCATTCTGTTTTATCTAAGGCATCACGAAGGCCTTGCCAGTTACTTCTGCCCCAGTGCCATACTGTGCGTGTAAACGCTTCCTCCCGCATAGGTCTGATGTTAAGCCTGGTAAGGATGGCAAAGTGGTCAGAAGAGCCAACGGTTCCCACAGACTGACACGTTACCGCGCCGTCAGGGAGGTCAGTGATGACGGGATCAAGTGATGAGCCTGATATGTGTGTCGGAAAATCCACATGGTTGGCCAGACCAAAGGTGTCCAGCAGATCATCGAACGATCTAGCCACCAGGTACTGGTTCAGGTCACCAACGATTATGATGTTTTCACTGTGGTGCTGATGAAGCAAAGCAATCGAGGTGATCCTGGAGGAATAACAGAGGCTCAGGTCCTTGCCACTGGGGTCTGTAGCAAACACACAGGAGAGAGGTTTCTTGCGTGTTTTTCCAGAACTTGAAAAACGAGAGCTCCAGGTGCTCAGGCATTTCCACTTGTAGTGGCTGGACGTGCAGACCACTTTTAAAGCATACAGCTATGCCCCCGAAGGTGCCTTGTGTCCTGTCCTTTCTGTGCCACTTCGTGTAGCCACCGATTCTGCCAAAATTGTCTGGAACCGTGGATTAAGAAAGGTCTCCACCGTTGCAATTATGTCAGGCCTCAGCGGTAGAACAAAGCTGTGAGTTAGGTCACCAAGATTTGTTTTGGAGCCCCCTCACATTAGCAGAGAGAATGGACAGGCGGTTATCAGACTGCGTATGCCTGGCATTATGGTTAATTAGCAGGTAATTGGTGATGCTGGTACGGAGTGGCCCCGGGCCAGCCACTATAAGGTTGGTGGGCTTGGTGTGGGGTGACCCCAGGCCAGCTAGTGCGGAGGAGTCCACTGTTTAAGTGAGGCAGTAAACTCAGTTGTCGCTGGAGCGTCTGGACGAGAATGTTGTTGTTATGGGATTGCTCAGCTGACAAACTCCGAAAAAGACGCTCCTGTCTTTCCTCAGACAGTTTTGTGCGACAGCTCTGTTCCTCGTGACCGTGGCGATGACAGAATTCACAGAACTGATTCTTCCGACAGTCTTCTTGGGAATGCCCCTTATTTTACAGTTCTGGCAAAACGAGTTCCGTTTGTCAGAACGTTGAGGCTGAGTCGGTTGACGCTGCGATACGTGATGTTGCTGCTGAGAAGACGGGCGACGTGTGCGACGTCGCTGCGGCTGTGGTGACGTGTGGCGTGATCTATGTCGTGGCTGAGCGTACGCGTCACGTGAGCACCGTTGCCGTAATTGCACAGACGTGTGGCTGTGGTTTGGGTCAGGAAATGTGTTGGAGGATTGCGGGAGTGAGAGTGTATGGCTGTAGCTTTGTGTCTCTTGATCTGCTGTCTCTGGAGCCTCAGGAAGGGGAGGAGGCTGAGTGAAGCAGGACTTAAGTGGTCGTGGTTTACCCGACGTCCACCACGCCTTCGCAGCTGAGTGGGTGTTGGTTTTGCCACACCACTCCTTGTCAATACGCTCTGCGTTGGCTGTGCAG
>NW_020870179.1:201349-206349 GCF_003789085.1 Penaeus vannamei | reverse complement strand
TCAATACGAAAGTTACCTAAATGTCGGATTTTTTAACTTTGGATGTATAAGCGAGATACAGATTATTTCATATAGAAGATGATAGCACTCTGTAATACCCAATCTGAAATAAAAACTATATGGAATTTTGAGCTCGTTTGTGTGCGCAATCTTTGTCTAGAGTTGAAAAGGCTATTGCTCCTGTTTTGTTCGTTCCTGTTTAGACGTTATCATAGGTCTTACGTAGCATAAATTCGAAAACATCCCCCCCCCCCATTCCCCCGTGTAGAGCATGGGAAAAATAAAACCACTTCAGGAAGTTCTCGAATTCCATGTACTAAATTCATATGGATTTAAAATTCTTAAAATTGAACCACCATGTTGTATTCATGCTAGGACTTTATAATTAGGATGATTTTGTACTAATGTTGCTATCCACAGTTCCCCATTTCTTCAAAATTGAAATAAAAAAAAAAAAATTATAATTAAATAAAATGAAAAATGAAAAAAAGGTTTTAATATGGTTTAGACTAGTTGTTTCTATAGTTTAATGTGTTTATTAAACTTTTCAGACAAAAATTTCTACTTTTATATCCAACAAACCCCTCAAAAATTATATACCTTTATAGGAAAGCGTCCCTATTGAAAATGATAATTCCGATTGACTTGGTAATCATTACATTGCAAAGTACACTAAATAAGCTTTTTTTATATATATAACATCATTAGATTTAGAGAAAAATAACAGAGATAACGAACTTTGGCAAGGTGCCAAAATATGATACCCTGTATCTCTGTTCTTTGTTTACATTACCTTAGGTACACATCACACTCGATGCAATTTGTTGCTTTAGCTAGAGCCTCGGAGCCCTAAGGCTGTGTAAATCGCCAATTTTTTTTTTCATTTTGGCCTCGATCAAAAAATTTGATTTTTTTAATGCAAAAAAAAATAATAATACTAAAAAATAGTACTCTGTCAACCAGTCCCCCCCAAGGAAATTTAAAAATCAGCAATTTACACGGCCTTAGACTGAGATAGATCTAATACATGATTTTTTTTTTTTTTTTTTTTTTTCTTTTTTTTTTTTTTTTCTTTATTGTTCTGGGAAAAAACTGTGGGTGTGATGATGTACCGAACAAGAAGGGGGAAAAAAAGTGATTTTTTTTTTTTTTTTTTTTTTCTCTCTCTCTCTCTCTCTCTTTCTCTCTCTCTCTCTCTCTCTCTCTCTCTCTCTCTCTCTCTCTCTCTCTCTCTCTCTCTCTCTCTCTCTCTCTCTCTCTCTCTCTCTCTCTCTCTCACTCTCTCTCTCTCTCAACTCAACTCAACTCAACATTTCCCGGGACTGTCCCCTTAACTCAAACATCAAATATTTTGCATGATATTTATGATAATCCCTGGTTAAATATTCATTATTGTGATTATCATTTTAGTGTATTATTATTATTATCATCATCATCACATTATCATTATTAATTAACCCATTAATGCTGGTATATTTTGAAGCTGAAAATAAAAGATTCCGGCGGCTACAAAATCAGCGCTGCTACGTCAGAACACGAGCCCTGATACAGCATCACACTGGCAGGACGCCCGGCAATATTTATTTTTTCGGGTGTCTCATATGTGGGACACCCGTCGTTAGTGGGCTAATGTTGCTGTTGATGCTGCTGCTGTTATTAACCTATTGGATCCAAATGCTTCACTGCCATCATGTGGTCCAAAATACAGGCATTAGGGTTATATGAGCGGCCACTCTGACAGGCATACAGCTTGTAGACTGGACGCACCAGTGCTCGTGTGGTGAAAGGACCCCATGCCTTCCCTTTGCAATGTTATTTTCTTTTTTTCTGCATAAGCATTTTTAGATTTTTTACCAGTATCCAATGTCTATATTTCTCATTTGTAATAGACTATTTTCTTGCACAGTCCATAACTCAGTGCAGTAGTAATTACAATAAGTAACATTATGTTATTAGTGTCATTTTTTTTTAATGGAAATGGCACTTTTCCAGTTATGGCTCATGAATCATATATCCCCCACTTGAAAATATCTCAAGAGCCCCATCCTATATGCCAAATGAGCCTAATCACCCTCCAAGAGATTTGTTCACTTGTGGCAAGTCATTTCTGTCACCATGGTCAAAATGCTTATGATTGCAAGTTTGCATCACCACGGTTTACATCCAAATTTTCCATGACAGCATGATCACATCACCTACCCCTCAAGCTATATTTTTTCATGATGTGATGGTCACATCATCCAGATCATAGGAGTTAATGATATTGATTTTATTGTCATTGCTCTCTTTAGAATTATTGCTATCATTACTACTTTTACTACTCTCAATATTGTTATTGTTATCATTATTTTTTACATTATTTTTAGTATGATGATGATGCTTATGATTATTTTCATTATTATTATTGTCAATGTCATCATTGCTACTGTTACTATTACCGTGACCATATCTATTACAAATATTATAACTGATTTTTGTCCGTTTCATATTATTTTCAAGTTTATATGTGTTCTTATCTTCATTAGTAACATAAAGGCAGTAATTAGAATGATTTATAGTTGGGCTCTCTCACCACTACTGCTGTGATGCAGAGGTTATACTATAAGAGGATAGAGCACATACAGACAATTTGGCCACCGCATTCAGTGATTGAATCAGTTAAGATAGCTCTAAATACCTGAAACAGGCCAGGCTACACATATGTAATGCACAAGTATAAGTGCACTCAATTAAATGGATTTATAGGTTTAATAACAGTACCACTACTACTAATGCTAATGCTCGTAATAACTTGTAATGACAACAATAACAATGATATAAAGAAGAATGGAGGGAAAGGGACTGAAAGCAATTGATACTTTGTAAGTTTCAGGCATTGATGGTGGCGAGATTGGTTTCATTTACAATAACTGCATCATATAATGTTAGGGATATCGTAGGGAATATGAAGGTGGAAAAATAATGAGGTATATATTCATGTTCATTTTGCACACTCCAAAATTCTCCGTCAACATAATAACCAAGTGACACCAAGCTGAAAGTTTGCTGTCCAGCACTTTCATCAGTAACTGAAGGTTTGCTTGATCTGTGCGGTGTGCAGCCAACCCAGTTAGTCCGTCATTGGGAGCTCCAATGTGCACAAGAAGTAGTTATGATGGCTAGAGCCATACCTGGAACAAAGCCTAAATATTTCATAATGGCTATTGCTATTCCTAATGGCATGGGGTTAATTGGAAGTAACATATTGGTATTTATTATCACAACCATTAAAAAAATATATTACCTTGTTAAATAGAAGACTGTATCATATCTAATACTGTAGATGTTGTAAAAGTGAGTTCCTGGAGGTTATGCCTGATGATTATTCCATACATTTTACATTTACATGTTACTTTTCCTTATTGGCACAGTTACTGTGAACTGAATTATGAAATTATATATGTCAGAATTTAGTGCTGGCTTTCACAATGCAATTAAAGTCTTCTAAAGTGTCATTTGATGTAATTGTGTTGTGACTGTCAGCTACAGCACAACAGTTGTGGATCTTAGTAACATTATTATTATTATTATTATTATTATTATTATTATTATTGTTGTTATTATTATATTTCTTTCTAGAATATTGCCCAATTGATGTGTCAAGTTAGCAGGTTTCCAAGTCACTGATGACACCTATAAGTAGTTACAGTCCGCTACCTTAGAACAATATGAGCCAAGTCTCTTATATTTCATCATGAAAGGAATAAAAAAAAAAAAAAAGGATTAAGAAATAAATAAAGTAAAAGGACTTGCCAATGTTCTCATATATTTCAACAAAGCCATTTTTCAGTAGCTGTACCCCAAGTTGTCAAAATGCATGTTTGATAAGATATAGTATGTGGTTTAGAATGTTTTATTTTACCAGGGGCACATAATGCAGGCTTTGAATGGTCAGTGGCTCATTCATGAGATGCATCTAAACTAAGTGTTTTGGAAGCCACTGAATGACAGGAAATAAGAAAAATTTAAAAAATATAGCTAACAAAAAAAAAAAAAAAAAAAAAAAAATCTTTCCACTTTACATGTATTGCATGAACTGTTTTGTATTTGCATCAATAGTATGTTTGATATTTGATGTTACATATTATTGTGTCAGATGTGCCTAACATCTGATGAGATGTTTGGGAGTTGTTCAGAAGTAGTTCCATACCTGAATTCATAGGATGTTCAGTACTTCTGGGCAATTTATTGCTTGATATATATTTTGTGTTAATTATATTTTGTTAGTAGACAAGTGACCTCTGTTATGTGCTTTGCAAAGTTGACTGCTTATTTGTACATGCCTTCACCAGTCCTTTCATATCATGCCATGTCATTTTTGGTTGATTTACTGTTTATTCATGTATGTCTTCCTTCAGCTCGAGCCCCTGCCCCTCAGCATGGAATGTATCTACACATCCAAGGTAAAAATTCCCCATTTGCTTGAGGTAGTTTAGTAAAAGATCCTCAATTATGGCAGTGATTGCCAAAGTGGCCAAAACATTAGAGAGCACCACATGGATCTTGGACTTTGCATGAGGTTTAACGCTCATTCCCATATTTATTCTAGTGCAGTTTTTGAGTAGATGTATTTTGTTTGCTGTTGGCACTCAGCGCTATTGCCAGCCAATAACATTATTTACGTTGAGATAACCGACATAAACTGGCCAATAGGGTTAATTACATCATTGAAAATTGTGCCAAATATTCTTTAGTACTAGAGATGAATTGATCACAGTTATCTCCCCATTCTTCCTGAAACATCAGAAATAAAGAATGTTATAGATTTTGTCAGTTTGGTTACCTGTTAACCCACGTATGACAGGTGTCGCACATATAAGACACCCAGGAAAAAAAAATTGCCGGGCATTCCACCAGTGTGATGCTGTATTGGGGTTCGCGCTCCGACTTAGCAGCGGGCCGCAACCAGCACGCGGGGCTGGCCTGGACTTTACCCGCGCGCCAATTTTGTAGCCGCCCAG
>NW_020870179.1:186349-188849 GCF_003789085.1 Penaeus vannamei | reverse complement strand
TATTGTATACTCCATATTAGCTGATCATAGTGTTTATGACCCTGAGTAGAAGAATCAATATTGTAGGGGAATATAACAAATATGAACCCTTCATTTTCTTTATTTCTTTAAATGAACTTTGCAAATGAAATGCATAATTTCTTATGTAGTGAATGCCACATACATGAAGAAATCAACTTGTAACATAAACAAGTTGGTAATATGATGCTTATTTGCACTTTGAAGTACCTTTGTGTGGTAGATTTTGAAACATCATAAACCCATATTGCTACCTTACATTGTTTGAAAAAGGGAAAAATCTATGTTCAGATCAGTCAAATACCCAGATGCGAAGTTCATACACACAAACGAACACACACACAAACGAACACACACACAAACGAACACACACACAAACGAACACACACATACGCATACACAAACATACGCACACACAAACGTACGCACACACAAACAGACACACACACTCACAAATGTACGCACACACAAACATACACACACACAAATGTACGCGCACAGACACACAAACGTACACGCACATACACACACACAAACATACGCGGACACACACAAATGTATGCACATACACAAATGTATGCGCACACACACACAAATGTACGCGCACACACACAAACATACGCACACACAAACATACGCACACACACAAATGTATGTACACACACAAACATATGTACACACACAAACGTATGCACACACACAAACATACGCACAAACACAAACACACACACAAACGTACGCACACACACTAACTTACGCACACACACAAATGTATGCACACACACAAATGTACGCAGACACAAATATACTCACACACACTAACTTACGCACACACACAAACATACGCACACACACTAACTTACGCACACACACAAACGTATGCACACACACTAACGTACGCACAAACACAAACATACACACACACAAACGTATGCACACACACACACACAAATGTACGCACACACAGAAAAGGACACGCATACACAAACATATGCACACACACACATGCACACACACACACACACACACACACACACACACACACACACACACACACACACACACACACACACACACACACACACACACACATTTGACACACACACACACACACACACACACACACACACACACACACACACACACACACACACACACACACACAAAACTGAACTTGGTCAAGTCATACTATGGCCAACTTCCATTCAATTTTGATCCCTTTTAAATGCCCATGCAGTCATATTTATCAATGGTACTAAGCAACCATAGGCTGTATGTGACTTCACCCTATTTTCTAGGATATTTCCAAGATAGGAGCCCATATGACCTTTCAAGATGACGGCTCTACAAATACTCAGTTGCCAAGGAATCAATTAGTAGCCCTACTTGACCTCACCTGATATCCCTATTCTTCATTTTTTGGGAAAGTAAATTTTTTAAAATGTTACTAGTATCATTACTGTTTTTTTTTTGTTATTGTTACTGACATTGGGATTTTTATAATGCTATCATCAATGCTAATAGCAATAAGGTGAAATAAGGTTAGGATTAGTAACTAACTCCTGTGTGACGAAGTTCTTGACGAACCCTTTAGGTGTGAGCACAATTGATAAACTAAAATTAAGCCGTCTCGGCACCAGTGGACTATGATCATGGCTGTCCAAATGTAAGAGTTGTGAACTTCAAAGATTACTTATGTCCTTTTCTCAAAAATTTTTGATTTTTTAAATCTTGTGTAAATATCGTAGTCAGTAACAACACTGTTAACTTACACCAAAAGTACCAGGTTATCTTTAAAATTTTTGTAATAGTGATTTTACTTTTCAAAATGTTTGAATGTTTATCTGACAGATTTTAGAAATGGTCTCTTCAATCTTTTTCCGTGATCCTTGAATGAAATCTGCTACCATTGTTTCATCAGCACTTTTATGGATCATTCATCATAATCCTCTCATTATATTAATTGCAGATATCCAGTGAGCAGTAGCCAACCTGCTGGATATCCCCAGCAATATCCAGGGCAACAGTACCCACCTACTTACACACAGGCAGGGCTACCAAATGCTGGACCCCAGGCAGCCCAGCAAGGACCACCTACTGGCCCACGACCACCAATGAGCAGGTAACCATTAAACTGTTGTGTTCATGCAAGAAAATGGGATTTAAGGTGGATGGCAACACGCAGCTAAAATCAAAACTATTAGGAGTGAAGACTTGAAATGTTCCAGTTGAATAGACTCTTATGTTCCCTACTTTTTATGAATAAGAGTGAAGAGGTTGTGACGTCATTATGTCATGAGGTCATTTCATAGCACATTGCTGACTCTCATATAGCGACCTGAATGATAAAAAAAAAAATCTTATTTTTTGGCTGTGAATAGCCTTATGAATATGGGGATAGGGGGAAGTGAGCCACCACTCACACCATGTGGAGTGCTGCCTTTGAGGGGATTTTCTTTGTATTTTTTTCTGCAATATACTT
>NW_020870179.1:153885-161385 GCF_003789085.1 Penaeus vannamei | reverse complement strand
GATACTATAATTTCCATAATTCTTATTATCACCATTATCATTATCATTACCGTTATTATTTTTGTACCATTAACAATTATTACTCATATTTTCTTTGTTATCATAATCGATAATATCATCATTGCTATTCTTATTATCATTCTTATTATTATTACCGTTTTTATCCTCAGCATTATTATTATTGTTGCTATTATCATTATTATCATTATTATAGTTATCATCATCGTCCCTATCACTATAATCATCATCATAATTATTGCTATCATCATCATTGTTAACAATATCACCATCCTTGCCACGGGTAAAGTTCTTGCTTAATTTCATCATAAAACTCGAAACAGCGTCCGTAATTAGTGTCATTCATTGTTATTATCATTGTCACTTAATTACTTATAGCACTTTTAACTATGTACTTCATTATCATCATTACCGGTCAATTATCATTATCATATACTTGATTATTATCATCATCACGTAATTGATTATTAATCATCATTATCATCATAGTTATTATCATCGCGTATTTAATCATCATCATCATCACAGTTATCATTACCCCCACGTACTTAACCATCATCATTACCAGTTAGTGATTATCATACTCATGTATTATACATGTTATTGTTTTTTGTTGTATTACCATCATGTCATAATTATCATATTATTATTATTATTAATAATATTACTATCATTATGAATTCACCATACGATCATTATCATTATCATTATGAATATCATCATGGATATTATCATTATCATTATCATTATGAATATCATCATGGATATTATCATTATCATTATCATTATGAATATCATCATGGATATTATCATTATCATTATGAATATCATCATGGATATTATCATTATCATTATCATCATTATCATATGGAACGTACACGACCTCGGCGCCCAGGACCGGGACTTCGCCCTTCGTCACCCTCGCGAACAGGACGACGCCGTCAGATGTCCCAGCGTCGCCGTCAGGTCCCGAGATCTTGAAGGAAGAGAGAGAAGAGAGAGAAAGAGTCTTTAGGGCTTTTTGCTACTAGGTCGTGTTTTTATTGTCACATACCTCGGACGATTATTAATAATTATGATCATATGTATGTGTATAGATAGATAGAGAAATAGATTAATAGAGAGATAGATATACAGCAAATATATATATATATATATATATATATATATATATATATATATATATATATATATATATATATAGCTTTGATCATATTTTAGAATTATTTATTTTTCATTATATAAGTTTTTAATCATCGTTTCACTATCCTTTAATTCTTTAATATTCTTTTTAATACCACGTTTCTCGCCGTTGCTTTTGTTTCCCATTTATCCCTCTGCCTCTCCTGCCCTGACTCACCGGGGCGATCCACGAATCCACATGAATCCCGGGTCCTTCGTCAGCCTCGGGCTCCAGAAGCGTTTCCAGCCTCACGAACGAATTTGCGTCGTCGGTCGTGTTGACTTGCCAGACCCATGCCCCAGGCTGGTGGGCATGGGGCAGGGGAGGGAAGGTGAAATTGAAGTTATGATTATCATGACTGTGTGTTGTCATTATCATTGTTTTCATCATATTTATCGTTATTATTATCATTATCATTACTCTCCCTCTATTTCTCTCTCTCTCTCTTTCTCCTTCTCTTTTCCTCACTCACTCCCTGCCTCTTCTCTCTTTCTCTCCCTCCTTCCCTTTCTCCTCCTCCTCCTACTCTTTTTCCCTTCCTCTTTCTCTCTCTCTCTCTCTCTCAGGTGGAAAGATTACATGAAAGGATAATTTGGATGGAGAGGCATTAGAAAAGGGTAAGCATACAGGTGGAAAAGTATTACAAAAAAGGGTAAGTTAACAGGCGGAAAGGATTAATTATTTTCCAGCCGTCCGTCCTGGCTAAATTACCTTCCTTGTGCTGGCATCATCAACGACCACGGTCCACTGGTTCAAGGACGACCCAGCCCGTGGCCTGGCCTGGTACGCTTCGCCGGGAGGGTGCTGCGGCCTCACCGACGGCGGCTCCATCACGTGGTCCGGGTTGTTAGTGGTTAAGCGGAAGACGAGGGTTCCGGGTGTGCCGTCGAGTTGCACGCTCGAGCCTTCAGTCTTGCCCCAAATCGTCTCGTTTTGCAACTGCGTCAAAGGGACGGCGAGGAGGAGAAGAGGAAACTTGAGGCATTGCAGTTAGGAGGGAAGAAATATGGCGGACAGAGGACATTCGTCGGTCAACTTATGCCTTTTGCAGGGAGTTGAAAAATTGGCCATTTTCTAGTACACAAATACAGGTTTCCTTTGTAACTTCAGCAAGGGTCTTTCGCATGATTGGAATGTATTGAAAGGTCAACACAGAAAGTCTATGGTATAACATTTAATTCCGGGATTATGAATGGTTAAAAACACACACGTATCCCATATATATATATATATATATATATATATATATATATATATATATATATATATATTATATATATATATATATATATATATATATATATATATATATATATGTATATATATATATATATATATATATATATATATATATATATATATATATATATATATATATGGTAATTTTCTATATTACCTTCGCCTCTCCGATATCGACGATTTTGGTATCGTTGGATTCCTCTCACTCTGTACAATCCAAATATGTAGGTTTTATTGCGCGGAAACTCCCCGTTAGCGGCAAACTTGGCCTCGGTAGCAGGGGCGACAATGTCGGAGCGGCGGACGTAATATAGAAAATTCCCCTATTAATATAACCCACAGTGAAAAACCATGGTTATTCGCATGACTTTCCTTGCAGGGGGCGCGCCCCCTGCAACCCCCCTGAGGGGGGGCTCCCGCCCCCCAACCCCCGCCGAGGACACAAAATATCCCCCACGTATTCACGGCAGGATAGAGCGCACACGAACTAGATGCATCGAAAAAGGCGCAAAACCCGCCGACCCGACGAGGGCGGGCACCGCCGCTCTTCTGTTCATGGTATACCTTGTTCATCCTGATTATACTACAATCATATGTATACAATGTTGACTATGCCAAGGTTAGCATGCTGATTCAGTGGGAATGTTACGAGGTAAATCGCCTCCTGCAATGGAAAGTCATGTGAATAACCATGGTTATTTTCACTGTGGGTTATATCATTAGTGTTATTCAACCCCGCATTTTCCCTGGAACCTTTCATGCTTTCCCCTGCTATCGTGGCCAACTTTGTCGCTAACGGGGGGTTTCCGCGCAATAAAAACTATATATTTGCAATGTGGACAGTGATAGGAATCCAACGATACCAAAATTGTTGATATCGGAGAGGCGAAGGTAATATAGAAAACTACCATATATATATATATATATATATATATATATATATATATATATATATATATATATATATATATATATATATATATATATATATGCACAGTAAAATTATGTATGTGTGCATCCTAGGATGAAATACATGCAAGTTGTTACAGGGAAAGCGGAGAGAGATAAACACTGATAGAAGCAAGTCAAGCTGTACAATGTACAGCTTGACAAAAAAAAAAAAAAAAAAAAAAAAAAAAAAGCTTTTGGTGACGTCTCAGTTACGAAACGGATAATTTCGCTAGCAGCCCATGCGAGGCCACGGAGGGAAAGACGATGAAGAGCAGGACAACTAAAGAAATGAGGAAGAGGAAAGCTGAGGAAGGGAACGGCTGGGGAGCTGAGGTTCAGTTCAGTTCAGTTAAATTTGCGGTCTAGTTTCGTCCTGGCCTTTTCTCAGGAGTGGCCCGGCCTGTGTCAGCTATTTCTAGTTGACATGTGTTTTCTTTGAACTGTCTGCTCAGCGCGGAGGCTGGATTGCAAGCAAGCGATCCAGCTGCCACGGCGTAAGGAGCTGAGGGAGAGGACAGCTGAGGAGCTGATGAAGAGGCCGGCTAAGGACCTGAGGAACCGAGAGAGAGGATGCCTGTGGAGCTGATGAAGAGGACTGAGTAGCTGCGGAAGAGGACGACCGAGGAGCTGATGAAGAGGACGACTGAAGCGCTTCTGAAGAGGACAGCTGGGGAGCTGAGAGAGAGGACGGCTGAGGATCCGAGGAGGACGACTGAAAGCGGGGAAAGAGGATGATTAAGGAGCTAAGGATAACGGGTTCACACGCGGCTGATGACGGCAGAGGAGAGAGAAAGGAAAAAAGACACCTTACGAAAATAGGAGCTTCGCTGGGAGGCTCACGAGGCTGAGAGACGTAGTTGGCCACATCGAAGACGAGATCCCGCTGTTTATCTTCGTCTAGAGCGTCGTCAAAGGAAATGAATCTGCCTTTCGTTTGCTCCACGAACTCTCTCAAGTCACTCGACTCGTTTCTTCCAAGAAGAAAGATACAAGACAATTTTATTTTGTAGTAAAAAGAAAAGAAAGAAGAAAAAAAAAAAATATATATATATATATATATATTTATATATATATATATATATATATATATATATATATAAAAAATGATAAAGAAAATAATGTTCAGGGTCACTCTGATTCTATAGTCAGATTCATTTATCTCATCTCTCTCTCTCCTCTCTCTCTCTCTCTCTCTCTCTCTCTCTCTCTCCTCTCTCTCTCTCCTCTCTCTCTCCCTCTCTCTCCCCCTCTCTCTCTCTCTCTCTCTCTCTTCCCCCCCCCCTCTCTCTCTCTCTCTCACGCATAGACATACATAATGTTCTTAAAAAAAAAAAAAAAAAAAAAAAAAAAAAAAAAAAACCTACAGACAGACCGACTTACCCTAAGGAGATGGTGTAAATCGGCGTCGTCCAACCGTTTTCTATGTCCCGGAGGTCTTTTTTCTCCACCGGGCTGCTGCATATCATAAGGACGAGGGCGTTGCCATGGGTAATATCAGGCAACATCTGATTCGGAGAGAGAGAATAGCTTCGTTATATATGCATCCCATACTTCACAATGTTACACTCAGGTAAATAGTTTTGGTAATTATAATGATAGTGATGAAGTTTATGATACTAATGGTGATTATGATAATATACGTGGATATCATGCCTTTCAGAAAAAAAACTGAGGGTAAATTCATTTCTTAAAAATCAATTAATCCTTGATTGAGCAAAGAGCGAGGGAGGGTATTCAAAAAAAAAAAAAAAAAAAAAAAAAAGATAATGATAATGCTAAAAAAAAAAGCTAGAGATACAAATCTTGTGAATTTGAAGTACACTGCTGCCAACCTCATTACAAAATTAAGAATCATTCCCATACATGAATGCTCTAGCCAATTCTTAGCTGCGCACCTCCCCCTTCACCCCCCTCACTCTCTTCCTCCTCCCCTTCACCCCCCCCTCACTCTCTACCCTCCTCCCCCCCCACCCCCCTCACTCTCTACCCTCCTCTTCACCCCCTTCACTCTCTACCCTCCTCCCCCTTCACCCCCCCACTCTCTACCCTCCTCCCCCTTCCCCCCCTCACTCACACCCCCTTCACTCTCTACCCTCCTCCCCCCTTCACCCTCCCCCCCTCACTCTTACCTCCTCCCCCCTTCACCCCCCCTCTCTCTACCCTCCTCCCCCCTTCACCCCCCCTCACTCTCTACCCTCCTCCCCCTTCACCCCCCCCTCACTCTCTACCCTCCTCCCCCTTCACCCCCCCTCACTCTCTCCCTCCTCCCCCTTCACCCCCCACCCCTCACTCTCTACCCTCCTCCCCTTCACCCCCCCTCACTCTCTACCCTCCTCCCCCTTCACCCCCCCCACTCACCCCCCTCACTCTCTACCTCCTCCCCCTTCACCCCCCCCCCTCACTCTCTACCCTCCTCCCCCTTCACCCCCCCTCACTCTCTACCCTCCTCCCCCCTTCACCCCCCCTCACTCTCTACCTCCTCCCCCTTCACCCCCCTCACTCTCTACCCTCCTCCCCCTTCACTCCCCACCCCCCACTCTCTACCCTCCTCACCCCTTCACTCTCTTCCCTCCTCCCCCCTTCACCCCCCCCTCACTCTCCACCCTCCTCGCACAGTCTTCCTCCAAGCCCCATTTCACCTTGGAAGCCTCCTGCAAGCCCTTCCTGACTTTGGCTGGCGGTCCTGACCTCGTCTCGCTCATCGCAGCATCCGCTCTCCTCTCCAGAGCCTCCGTGATGCTCAGGCGAGAGGACAGAGACAGACGCGTCATCTCTGCGACCTTTTCTGCGTTCTTGCTGGAGGTCAGAGGCGGACACGTTGGCGAAAGGTGATCAGAGTGAGGTTGGAAGGATTAAAGAAATAAAAGGTAATCTTAAAAAAGATAAGAAATTAAAAAATAAAGATTAAATAAATTTAATAAAGATTAAAAAAGATAAAAATTTAATCTTATTGTGACAATGAAAGGTATTGGTATATCTAGTATGTATTAGTAATGAAAATTATATTATATAATCGAATTGGGATAGATCTTACTATCTAGTAATATTGGAAACGTACTACGTAATCAGATTATAAAACAAAAATCAGTAAAAAGCAATAAAAACAGTGTACAACAATAGCTAAATAAAACTAATTGTGTAAAAAGAAGACATCAGAAACACAAAAAATGAAAAACTGTAATCAGAGTGTGAAAATACTGAGAATGATGATTATGATAAAATAGTAGCTAAAGACGTTCAAAAAGTAACATAGATGGGCAATGTCGTCCACTAATTCTTTATATACAGACGGGCACCAGTATGTACAAAATCAGTACTGTTATTATTATTATTACTATTATGACTATTATCACAATTGTTATTATCATTGTTATCATCATTATCATTATTTAATTATCATTATTACTGCTATCATTATCAGTATCATTAGCATTTATCATAATCAATACCATTATTATCATTATTATTACTACTATTGTTACCGTTAATATTATTACTATTATTGTTTTAATAATTCATGATGATTCTTCTACCCTGAGCCAGAATCCTGCGCATTCTGGTAAGCACACTGGTCAGGAGGCAGATGTCGTTGAGCCTGTTGTCCTGTAAACTGTCAATGGCTACTCCAGCATCTGTATGCATGACCACGAGGCATCCCCCCCCCCCCCCCCCCGGGCAGCCGATATCGCAGCCGTGTTTCGTTCGTGAGCTTGCAATCCAGCCTCCTCGTTAAGCGTACAGGTCAAAGAAAACGCTTGACGAGAAATAAGTGACACAGGCCGGGACGCTCTTGGGGGGGGGGGGGGGGGGGGAAGGCGCGGCGAATCTCGTCTCCGCAGATCTAACTGAACTGAATTCTGAATTCGTTTGCGGAGGAAATTAGGGCTAGATTAGTTCGAAACACGGCGACAGCTATCAGAAACGTATCTTGTTCACCTGACAATGGGTGCTAGGTTTCATTTACCCCCCCCCAAAAAAAAAAAAAAATAATAATAATAATAATAAATAACAATAATAATAATAAGAAGAAATAAGAAATCGGGTACTTGGGTCGATCATTATTGAGCAACAAAATTAATGTTCATCATCTTTCATTGAATAAGAAGTAT
>NW_020870179.1:126385-138885 GCF_003789085.1 Penaeus vannamei | reverse complement strand
AGGTGCGAACGAAGCTTCCCTTGATAAAGTTCTCGGTAGAATTGTTCATATTGAAAAGCATGTCAGTGTGTGGCTCACAGAGAACTTCTAGGCCAAAATGGGAATCGCCAACGTGCTCTGTGATAGGGCACCCTCACGCAGTCAGCTGGTCATCGCATCCTGTTACAGGCCTCGGGGATGCATAGCCAAAGAGTGACGAGCCAGATAACGGGTAAAGCGCCAGGAAATGGGGGAGGAGGAGGGGGGAGGGTGTCTGAAGCCTATGACCTTTTTCGTCCCCGTATCAAATGTGCCTTTTTTTCATCCGACATCAGGGATGGAATGTACATCTTCACTTAACATCAACACCAGTTCAGGTACCTCACCCACGGCCCTCTCCACTTCGCCCCCAACCCAGCTGACCGGTCCATAGTCCTCTGTACCTCGCTCCACCTCAGGTACCTCGCCTGTGGCCTTCTGAACTGCAGCCAGGGCCTCACGGTGGCAAATATGGCGACTTAGGTGAAGTTGCCATACATACTGAACGCCTCCAGGAACATGGCCGCCGCCTCGTGTAAGAAGTCATACTGTTCCTGTTCACAAAGTAGTTGGTGATGATTATTACCAAAATCTTTGTCATTATCGTTACCCTTGTCACTTATTATCACTATTACTGTTATTATGATTATTATTATATTATCAGAATTATTATTGTTATTATTATTATCATTATTATTATCATATTATTTATTATTAATATTATTATTATTATCACTCACATTATTATTATTATTAACAGCATTATCATTATTAATATTATTATCATTATCACTCACATTATTATTATTATTAACAGCATTATCATTATTGTTACTGTTATTATTACTATCGACATTATTATCATTATCATGATAATTAAGAGTATCATTATCATTACCATACTTATAAATATAATCATTGTCATAATTATGATAACAACTATCATTATCATCATTATCGTTATTACTAGTATCAACACCATTATTTTTTACTATTGTTGTTATATCATCATTAATATCATCATTTACTGCCATTATTATTTATCCTTATTATCAAAATTACAAACATTACAACATATACATAAATACATATTAATCATCATCATCATCATTTTGATCGTTATAATTATTATTATCATCATTATAATCTTCAATAGTAGTAGTAGTAATACCATTCTATTTTCATCATTATTACTATTCGTATCATTTTCATTATCTTGATTATCATTATGACTATTATCCTTATCATTATAATTGCATCATTATTATCATAATGATTATCATTATTCTTAAACCTATTATCGTTATTACTTATGCCGATATTACTATTCTGATTATCGTCATTATCATTATTATCATGATTGTCTTAAATGTTATTCTTATTACTATTATCATTGTAATTGTTATTATTCATTATGATTATGATGATGATTATCACTATTATTACCATTATTACTACCATGATTATTATCATTATTACTATCATTATCAATATTTGGTTATCATTATCATAATTGTTGTTATCATTACCTCAATTGTTATTATGAATATATAATTATTATCATCATCATCATCAGTAACACTACTATCATTATTGCTAAGAGGAAAGAAGAAGGAATTGGGAAAGACACAAGAGGAAGGAAGGAAAAAAAAACAAAAAAACATACGAGCAATAATGAAGAATAAAAAAGGAAATAATGAAAGATAATAAAATAATAATAATAAAATAATAAATAATGAAAGGACAATAATGAAGAAACGAAAGAGGAAAGATGTAAAAGGGTAAGGGGAAAGGAAGAACGAGAGAAAACAAAAGAGAAAGAAAGGAAAATATAGACAATAAAGCACATGTTAGATGAAAAAAAGGAGAATAGGAACGCTCACGGGAAAAGAAGACGTTAAATGAGGAAAGGGAAAGAGAGAGATAAACGACGTGTAAGAAGCGAGGGAAAACGCACGAGGGAAGGGAAGAAGAAATGAAAAGGAAGATGCTAAATGAGGAAAAGGAAAAAAGGGAGAAAAGCGTATAAGAAGGGAAAGAGAAACGCACAAGGAAGTAGAAGACGTCAAAGGAGGAAAAGGAAAAAGGGAGAAAAACAAGAAGGAAGAAGAAGGGAGAGAGGAAGGCATATGGGAAGGGAAGAAGAGATGAGAAGGAAGACATTAAATGAAAAAGATGGAGAAAAACAACGTGTAAGAAGGGAGAGAGGAACGCACAAGGAAGAGGAAGACGTCAGAGGAGGAAAAGGAAAAAGGGAGAAAAAAAAAACAGCGTATACGCACAAAGGACGCGATGAACTGCGGCCGGTCGTACGTGACGCTAAGGACGGCGCGGTATATGTCTATCTCCTGCAGCAGCTTGGCCCGGGAGAGCACCAGCTGCAGCGCCAGCGTCAGCCCGCAACCGCTCACGCCGTCCCTGGGGTGGGCGGAGGGAGGCTTGAAATCAGGCTGTTTTGGAAGGGGTTTCCACGTCGAAAAGGAGGGGCTTCCATTTGGGAAAGGAGAGGTTCTTATTCTCAGGAGGGAGAGGTTTTTGTTTTGAAAAGGCGAGGTTCTTTACTTTCAAAAGAAGAGGGTTTCATTTTGAAGAGGAGTGGTTTTCGTATTAAAAAGAAGAGCTTTCCATTTCGAAAAGGAATTAGTTTCCATTTTGAAAGGGGTAGGTATTCCATTTTTGAAGAAAAAATGTCTCCATCTATGAAAAGAGGTTTCCATTTAAAATAGGTTTCCATTTCGACAAAGAATTGAAAGGGGTAGGTATTCCATTTTTCAAAAGAAAATGTCTCCATCTAACAAAAGAGGTTTCCACTTCGAAACGGACTGGCATTCCATTTTGAGAGGTTTTCTCTCTGAAAAGGAAAGGGTCAGATTGTTTCGTTGGGTTTCCATTTCGAGAAGGGGGAAGGGCTCGGACGCACCTGCAGGAGAAGAGCGCGGGGCCGCCACTCCGAGGAAGGGACTCGAGGCGCTCCAGGACGGCGAGAAGGGGCAGCGGCGACGAGGGCAAGGCGGCGCTGGCGGGCCAACCCTCCGCCTGCAGTACGGTGCAGCGGTGGCTGCCCATCACCTTCTGCAGGAGGAGAGGCGAGGGTGGTGAGGGGGGGGGGGGTGCTGCGGGACTCTGGGTCGATCGCTCCGTCTGTCTGTCTGTCAGTCAGTTTGTCTGTCTCTGTCTATCTAAATGTTATTCATGTGTATATTCGATATGCGTGTTTGTGTGTGTGTGTATAAATCATATATACATTATCTATCTTTATTTATAATAATATATATATATATATATATATATATATATATATATATATATATATATATATATATATATATATATATATATATATCCCTTCCCCTCCCCTCTCCTCCCTCCCTCAAACACGTACCTCATTATTCACGAACGACACCTGAACGGTTGCCTCATTGAAGTTGTTATAGAACTGACTGCTGATGACCTCCACTCTCATGTTCTTCAGGTTCCACACTTCTCCGGCGGGAGGGAGCACGCTCGGGAAATCCTTTGGAGAAGAGAATGAGGCAGTTTTACAGGTCAGGCGCGGATATATTTTCCATGATCAATGAGCAAGTTAAGTGTTATATATTCGTACGTATATATCTATATTTGTGTGTGTATGGCATCTCTATAGTCAAGCTACACGGCATCCATGTTGCCCGCGCGCATCTTGAATCAGCCAGGGCATCTGCTTCCATCCGCTTGGGTCACGGCCGGCCAATAGAAGGACAGGTCGCGGCGTGACCCCAAGCAGACAGAGACAGAGATCGCCGTCACCGTGCCGCCAAGACCCCCCCCCCCTCACCCACCCCCGAGCTGGCCGGCTGCGCCACCGCTCAAGCACTGCCCAGTCTCTCGTATCGCATATTAATTGTGTGTACTCTTGGGAAATAAAGTCTTGCCATTTACCACTACCATTACTGCCTACCAGTCCCTAGGTAGGAGGTTAACAGCCTCTTACAGTGTGTATGTGTGTAGATTCACATATGGATAGATGAAAGATAGATAGATAGAGCGAAGGACAGATAGATAAATAAATAGGCAAATAAGACATCCTATCACCTCCCACCATAGCATCTGTTTCTCTCCCCATTTCTCCCTCTATTCCTCTACACCTCCTTCCATCCAACCCTTTCTCTCTCCCCGCTTCCCACGCCCAGCCGCCACCCGCCGCTCCGCCCGACGTACCTTGTCGTGGTCGGGGAAGGCGTGGATGAGGATCCAGACCGGCATCTTCCTCTCGTAGATCATCCTCCAGGCTGTGTCGAGGGTGTGCTCCATCGGGTGCTCCATCGCTACGAATTCGTCCTGAGGAGGAGACGAAGGGGAGAGTGTCGGGGAATCCTCTACTTTATTACTCTCGCTTACTCTTTCGGGTAGTTCGTTATCCATAGCTTTTCTACCTCTCCTTACACTAAGGAATCCTCCTCCCCCTCTTTTATTTCATTATAACGTGATTATTTTAAAATCTCGCTGAACTCAACTGTTATCCAAATCTCGCTAAACTAAGCTGATACCCAATTTTCACAGCTTAACTGTTACTCAAATCTTTACCCTGTCTGCTACTCCTAAAATTCCTTTTTCTTCATCCCTTGTCCTTCTCTTATCCCTAAGTTTTCCCTCTCATTCTCCTTTCCAAACTTCAGTCCCGTTTTTGGAAAGTGTAGGAGGGTGCGCGCGCGGTCCAAAGGCGTTCTCAGAGCAATGTCCCGACAGTGTGTGTGTGTGTGTGTATCTGTGTGTGTATCTGTATGTGTATCTGCCTCTGTATGTGTGTATACATGTGTCTACATGAATATATTAACCTCTCCGATCGGGATTCGATCCCTCACCACCGTTGCAAGAGATTGCAAGACGGTCCCTCAATCCACTAGACCACCACACACTCATCCAGGCGGTGAGAGATCGAATCCCGATCGGAGAGGTCAATAGATTCATGATATAAATGCGGTGGTGCATTATTCCATCTTTCGTGTGTCTACATATATATATATATATATATAATATATATATATATATATATATATATATATATATATATATATTCACACCTATATACGTTCACCATTTTGCCCTCTCTCACCTTTTTGTCGAAGCCATTGACGAAAGTGGCGTTGATGTACTGGGAGCAAGAGTCGCTGGTCAGCACGTAGAGGAAGATCATCCTGCCATCCGCTATAAGAGGTCAACAAAGGTCAAGACTGTGTATAGAGCGTGCGGGACGTGTCGAGGTGAGGAAACTATTATTCTATTATTCATTTCTTTCTATTTATCTGTTTAGTTATATATGTTTTTGTTAATTTATCTTTTTTCTCTACCTACTGGATTTTAAAAAAATATTTTACCCCGTAGCCCCGGATTCCTTGATTAAAATCCTTTTGGACAAAATGTTTTCTCTTAAACTGACAAAACCATATGATAAAACTTCGACCCGTGATAAAAAGCAAAATCAAACACACACACAAATAATAATACAGATAAACAAGCATGAATAAAGAAACAAGCAAACAAGTAGACAAACATAAATAAAAAATAAACAAACAAGCAATGTAAAGATTTAGAAAAAAGCGGGCGAGTTAGAAAGAGAGTAAAAAAAATCGAGTAAAGGTTTTAAAATTGGCTCAAAAATCAATACAAAATTAACAAAATTAGTTACTTTGTTTGCTTGACCTGGGCGATTAATGAGGGAAAAATCAGCAGAGTTAAAAAGTTAAAATCCTGGGCGATTAAAGAAGCAAAAATCAGTTAAAAAAGCTCAAAATTATTTTATTTTTGTTGAAAACCTGGGCGATTAAAGTTTTTTTTTGTTTATGTTTTGCTTTAATTGGCCGAATAAGGAGGGAAAACTAGGGCGAGTAAATAAGGAAAAATAGCTAAAAATTAGTTTAAATTTGGCTCAAAGTTAGTTTTTAGAATTTGATGAAGAGGAAAATTAATTAAGTTAAAAAAACACGGAATAAACCTAAAAAAGTCAGCCAAAAAAAAAAAAAAAAAAAAAAAAAAAAAACTTGGACCAGTAAGAAGGGAAAATTAGCAAGTTCAAAAGCTTGGGCGATTAAAGAAGGAAAAATTAGTTCAAAAGTAATTCGAAATTAGCTCAAAATTGATTGTTAAAACTTGGACGAGTAAGAAGGGAAAGATTAGCAAAGCTCAAAAACAAAAAGAAAAAAACTCAAACCAAAATTCTCATAAAAAATACTCAAAACCTAAGCGCGTAAAAAAGAAAAGAAAAAAAAAACATCAGCTGAAAATTAGCACAAAACCAATAAAAAAAAAATAATAAACCAAAAAATAATAATAATAATAAAATAAAATAATAATTAAATAAAATAATAATAATTAAAAAAATAAAAAAATAAATAAAAATAAATAAAAAAAAACCTGGGACGATCTCGGGGTCACGGTTGAGGTGCGCAAATTCCGGTCTTTTGGCGAAGGAGAAGGTCAGACCTTTCGGGAAATCCTTCAGTTTCTGCGGCGAAAATTAGGACGTTTTTGCATTACTTTGCAAAAGGAACGACGAAGGGAAGGGCAAGAAAACACACGAAGGGCATATTCGTGTGTTTTCTTGCCCTTCCCTTCGTCGTTCCTTTTGCAATCTGTTCAACATGAATTCCACACTTGCATTACTTTGCACGGGCGTTGTGTGGCTGTCATGATGGTGTTATTTATTTACGAGAATAAAGATAATAATGATAAGAATAAGATAAGATAAGGATAAAAGATGGTAAGGATAATAAGATAAAATAAGGATAAAAGATGGTAAGGATAATAAGATAAAAATAAAAAATGATATAAGTAATAAGATAAAATAAGGATAAAAGATGATAAGTCTAATAAGATAAAATAAGGATAAAAGATGATAAGGCTAATAAGATAAAATAAGGATAAAAGATGATAAGGCTAATAAGATAAAATAAGGATAAAAATTAAGGTAATAAATAAAATAATGATAAAGATGATAAGTAATAGATAAAAGATGAAATAAGGCAAAATGAAAGATGATAAGGCTAAGGATAAAAGATGATAATAATAAGATAAAATAAGGATAAAAGATGATAAGGCTAATAAGATAAAATAAGGATAAAAGATGATAAGTCTAATAAGATAAAATAAGGATAAAAGATATAAGGATAAGATAAAATAAGATAAAAGCTAATAAGATAAAATAGGATAAAAGATGATAAGGCTAATAAGATAACAAGGATAAAAAATGGTAAGGCTAACAAGATAAAATAAGGATAAAAGATGATAAGGCTAATAAGATAAAATAAGGATAAAAGATGATAAGGCTAATAAGATAAAATGAGGATAAAAGATGATAAGGCTAACAAGATAAATATATAAGGCTAATAAGATAAAATAGGATAAAGATATAAGGCGGAGGATAAAAGATGATAAGATAAAATAAGGATAAAAGATGATAAGGCTAACAAGATAAAATAAGGATAAAAGATGAATAAGCTAATAAGATAAAATAATGATAAAACTAATAAGATAAAATAAGGATAAAAGATGGTAAGGATAATAAGATAAAATAAAGAAGATGATAAGTAATATAAGATAAAAGATGATAAGGCTAATAAGATAAAATAAGGATAAAAGATTATAAGGCTAATAAGATAAAATGAGGATAAAGATGATAAGGCTAACAAGATAAAAAGGATAAAAGATGATAAGGCTAATAAGATATAATGATAAACTAATAAGATAAAATAATGATAAAAGATATAAGGATAATAAGATAAAATAAAAATGTATAAGGGATAAAAGATAAGGCTAATAAGATAAAATAAGGATAAAGGGCTAATAAGATAAAATAAGGATAAAAGATGATAAGGCTAATAAGATAAAATAATGATAAAAAGGTGATCAAGATAATAAGATAAAATAAAGATAAAAATGATAAGGATAATAAGATAAAATAAGGTAAGGCTAAAAGATAAGGTGATAAAGATAATAAGATAAAATAAGGATAATAAGATAAAATAATGATAAAAAGGTGATAAGGATAAGATAAAATAATGATAAAAAGATGATAAGGATAATAAGATAAAGGATAAAAACATGATAAGGATAATAAGATAAAATAAGGATAAAACGATGATAAGGATAATAAGATAAAATAAGTATAAAAAGGTGATAAAGATAATGATAAGATAATGATAAAAAGATGATAAGGATAATAAGATAAAATAAGGAAAAAAATGGTAAGGATAATCAGGTAATAATAATTAGTGATAAGATGAAAAAATGATTTATTTACGATTGATAATAAGGGTAATCAGGCAATAATTAGTGATGATAAGGTAATAAAAAGTGATTTTTTAAAGATTGATTATGAGGATGAAAAGGTAACAAATGATTTTTTTTACAATTGGTTATAAGGATAATCTAGTAATGATAAGTGATGATACGGTAATAAGTGATTTTTTAAAGACTGATAATACAGATAATCAGGTAATAATAAGTGATAATAAGGTATTGAAAAGTGATTTTTTACGATTTAGAATAAGGATAATCAGGGAATAATAAGTGATAATCAGGTATTGAAAAGTGATTTTTTACGATTTAGAATAAGGATAATCAGGTAATAATAAGTGATAATAAGGTATTGAAAAGTGTATTTTTACGATTTAGAATAGGGATAAAGAGGTAATAATAAGTGATAATAAGCGAAAAGTGAACGATTTAGATATCATTGAACGATTTATAAGGATAATAATAATAAGTGATAATAAGATATTGAAAAGTGATTTCTTTGATATCGAGAATGAGGATTATTAGGTAATAATAAGATGTAATGTGTTTATCTCGAATTGTAAGGATAAGAGGGTAATAATAAGTGATAATAGGGTAATAATAATAAGATGATGATGTGATAATAAGGATAATATGATAATGAGTGTTGAGTCATGGTGTGTTTTCCGTACAGAAGACGAGTAGAGGGAAAAAAAGAGAGAAATAAAGGAGGTTTAAAGAGGGAGAAGAAGAGCGGGAGGACTAAATGACGGGTGGTGATGACTGAATGATGGTGTGGTGATGGATGATTGTGATGAAGACGATGATGGTGATGATGATGATGATGATGATGATATGGATGATAGCGATGATGACAATGATGATGGTGATAATGACAATGATGATGGTGATGACGATGATGGTGATGATGATGATGATAATGACAATGATGATGGTGATGATGATTATGATGACGATTGCGATGACGATGATGAGGAGGAGTAAGAGGAGACAAAAAGAAGAAAAGGGAATGAGAACAAGAAAAGGTAGCAAGAAAAGACGACACGAAGAGAAGGCGGTGAGAAGGACGACCTCGCCCCCACCTGGTGCTGCTCCTGAAGAACAGAGGCGCCTCCTTGGTCCTTCGGCGTCCTCAGTCTCTCCAGCTCCTCCAGGAAGCTCCCACAGGGGATGCTCGTCGTCTCCCCGCAGAGGATCTCGTGCAGGAGCTGGTGGGCGAAGCGGTACTGCACCTGCGAGATGGGGGAAGGGGGGGGAGGGGGTTAAGGGTGGAGGGGCTGGATCGCGCCGGGATGCGAAGGAGGGAGAAGGGAGTTTTGGTCGCTCGTGCCTTCTCTCAGTTCGATTCCTCCTCTCTTTCTTAGCCTTATTGTCTTTCCTTGTTCTCTCCGTTCCTCCTTTTATTTTTTATTTTTGCCCCCCCCCCCAAGACTCTGTTTGCCCTCCAGAAGTTTGACCCCCCCCTCTCCCCATCAGGGGGCTCACAAAATCGCCTTTTTGTCATTAGTACTGATTTTTATTTTCTATATATTTATTTATCTTTATATATATATATATATATATATATATATATATATATATATATATATGTATATATATATATATATATATATTATATATATCTATATTTTTTTTTTTTTTTTTTTTTTTTTTGTCTAATTACATCTATATACCTCTGATAATAGCTTTAAAAAGCCACTAGAATCGTTCATTTTTCAGCTGATTGTGATCACTTCGCTCGCCAAGCCCCTTTGCTGATCCATCCCCCCCCCCCCCAAAAAAAAAAAAAAAAAAAATAGGACGCCCCTACTTTTGCCCTTACTACTCCTTTCCCCTTCCTGCTCTCTTCCTTCCTCCCTCCACTCTTTCACCTTCCTCACACCCTAACTTATCTCTCTCTTCCCCTGTTGTCTTCCCTTTGCCTCCGTTTCTCCCATCCTCCATTCCTTTTTCTTTCCCAATCTCCTCCTCCTTCCATCCACTCTTTCTCCTTCCTACCACCCTTACTTACCTCCCTCTCTCTCTCTCTTCCCTATCTTGCCCTCTCTTCCTCTCCCCCACATTTACCCATCCTCCACCCCTTTCCCCTTCCCACTCTCCTCTTCCTTCCTCCCTCTACTTATTCTCCTTCCCCATCTCTCTCCCTCTCTTCCTCCTTCGTTCTTCCTTATGCCTTACCACGTTCTCCACGAGCAAAGGACGCGCCTTCCTGAGCTCGAGGAGGCCGTCGCGCATGCTCACAAGAGCCGTCGCCTCCAGCTGGTCGAGCGCGTGCAGCACCAGCAGGATGGTGCCCGTGCGTCCTATGCCAGCGCTGCGAGGGAGAAGGGGAGGCCGAGGTCAGAATGGCACGAGAGGATGTGTCACGTACAGAATCTGCGTGAAACGGACCAGATTTGCCGTGTCCGGGATAAAGGAGAGTATATTTAGCAAGCAGACGAGGTCTGTCGTGTTCGGGACAAAAAAAGAAGAAACGTATCAAGCAGACGAGGTTTGTCGTGTCCGGAACAAAGGAGAGAAAATACAAATGAAAAGAACAAAAGGCAGTGACACAGAAAGAGAAATAGAGATGGAGATAGATAGAGAGATAGAGAGAGGGGAGAGCAGATGACAACCATCCGAATGTGCACGATGTACGTCTAGGAGCCCCAGAGCCACCGCGGGCCTCACCTGCAGTGCACGAGAAGCGGTCCGTCGCCCAGGTTCTCCGCCCGAATGTTGGCCACCATCTGCGCCAGGCTGTAGGCGTGCAGGGGGACGCCATGGTCAGGCCAGGCCAAGAACTGGTACTGTTTCAACTGCGGGCGGATGAGAGGGTAAAGGGCAAGGAGGTTTTAGCTGTTTGTGCGGGACATCATAAGGCAGAAGGGGAGGGGAAAAGAAGGGAAGGGAGGAGAGAGATGGAAAGAGGAGAGAGATAGAAAGCGAAGGAGAGAGAGGGGATGGGAGAGATGGAAAGAGAAGGAGAGAGAGAGGAAGAGGAGTGAGGGAAAGTAGGAGAGAGAGAAAGATGAAGAGAATGAGAAAGAGAAGGTAGAAGACAAGGAGAGGGAATCTCAATTGTTTGTACATCATGAGGCCACACACACACACATCCTACGCTTCACATAATGAAGGGACTATTACACACAGTCCAAGGCAATATATATACACTGTATAATTCAGAATTAACGTATAAATGAACTAAAACTCTTTATGGTTGCTCCTCACCTCTCTCTCTTCGTGGTCAAGCCGAATGCCAAGGGTTCTTACCACGAAGTCCATCTGAAAAGGATTCGTTATGATTGTCGATATTAATAAAATTGGAGCTTTGATAATAGTGATATCTTTTGTTGTCATCATTATCTTTATTATTATTTTGCTGTTTTTTATGATTATGATGATTATCATTGTTGTTATTATCATTGTTGTTATTATCATTGTTGTTATTATCATTATCGTTATTACATTTGTTATCATCATCATTATTCATTTATTATCATTATTATCATTATCATTATTGCTATTATCATTATTATCATCAATATTATTGTTATCACTATTATTACTAATCAGTACTATTAGTATTACTATTATCATTATTATATCATTACTATTGCTATCAACATTGTCATTATTATAATTGTTACTATCATTATCCGTTTTTGTTACTGTCATTATGACTATAATGTTTACTATCATTATCATTATTATTATCTTTATCATTACTATTATCATTATCATCAATACCATAATCATCGTTATCTTCATTATCATTATTATCATCATTATTATCATTATTGATGATTTAACCATCCTATTGTTATTATAAAAATTAGAACTATAATCATAACTATAATATCAAAACTACAGCTAAAGTAGACCTGCATTTCACGCAATAACTGAGAAATGAAGTTTCCGCGACGTGGCTTTTGTAAATTGAACGCAAATTGACGGAATCAGCACGCAAAAAAAAAAAAAAAAAAAAAAAAAAAAAAAAAAAAAACTTTTCTTACCTTCACCTTCTCCTTCTTCAGGTAAATCTCGAGGCCGCCCTTGAACATGGGTTCCTTCTCAGGCCAGTACTGGGCCACTTTGACCTGAGGAAAACCACATTATCTTTTCTCTGTTTAATGTATAGCTATATATGTACTGTCAATATGTATGAGTGAGCATGTGTGTCCTATATTTATATATGTGTATATATATGCATATGTGCACATGTGTACATA
>NW_020870179.1:116385-118885 GCF_003789085.1 Penaeus vannamei | reverse complement strand
GACATCAAGTTTGAGGTCAACATGAATGGATCAAAACATAGAGGACATGACCGAAGTGTTTGGAATGTCCCCAGAATGTGAGGTTATCATTAATTATATATTATGGTGCAGGTAACTGAATATTAAAGTGTATGATTATTGAATAATTAACAATGTAAGAAGATGGAGTAATGTATCCAATAGTAGGATGCAAATCGTAATACTAGTTGGAGAAAACATACTATCTAGTGTAGCAGCAAAATTATTATGATTGATTTAGAAATCATTTAGAAATCAAAAAGAAAGCAGGTCCAAGCTGTGAGGTTGTGTAAAGAGGAGAGACAACCTCCCCCCCCCCCTCGGAGAATGGGTGAGTGCTGAAATCCCTGTCAAAGCTCGAGATGTGGCTCGTAAGGCGTGAAGGTCACAGGAATAAAGAGAGCAAGGGGCGAGAAAGAAGAAAAAGAAATGGTGGGCTGAGAAGGAAGAGAAAAGAGAGAAAAAGAGGAGGAAAACAGAGAGAAAAAGGAAAGGGCAAATAAAGAGAGAGAAGGGGGTGAAACTATAATGAATATTATTAGACTTGTTATGAAACGAATATCATGAATAGGCAATAATCAATTTCCACTCACCACACTGCAAGAAAGATTATAAGACACAGCAAAAGGAGGAGCAATACCACAGGGAGGATGATATATTCGCTTTTAACTCCGGGACCAATCACTGTTAGCTGTTCAGAATCACTGCAATGATATCTGTTGCATGCATTCACAGTCACCTCGTGTTCCTCACCTGCTGTTAAACCTTCCAACTGTAAAAAAAAAATCACACAACTCCAATGTACAAACGGGTAAAGCAATCAAATTAGTATGATTACACTTTTTTTTTCATTTTTTTTCTTTTTAAGGCTATAATTATTTTATTCCTTGGTTTACGGATTTTTTTTCTGAAAACCTCTAACAGCCGGTCGCAAGATAAACATAAAAATGGGTGTTTTGATTTTTCCGAAGAATAATTTATTAATTTCTGGAAACATAATGAAATGACAATGACAGAGCTCCATCGCGTCTGGAATCAGTATTGTTCATGTGCCCACAGACAGGAATGATCTCCGGCGACATATTGTGCCTGAGACTAACGGCAGATACCATCGACTGTGGAGGTTTCTATAGGTAGAACTGATTAGAATACCCGAACATCAAATTTTGCCGGAGCGGTGGGGGGAAAAGTTGATTTCTCAATTATTTTTATGTTCGAAAATCGGGCAAAACAAGTCCACAAACCAAGAAATAAAATGATTGTCGCCTAAGCATAGCATGAGAGACCTTACTAACCAGACATTCAAGGCGGTCTGCACTGACATCAACATCGCAAGAAAGGTTGTGACCGTCCAGCTTGACAGCATAGACGACGCGTCCCCCAGCCATGTCCACAGGAGGCTCCCATGACAGGAAAACCTCTCCATCAGAGATGCTGTAGTTGACCCTCTGCGGCGGTGAAGGCACTGCCAGAAAGGGAGGACTTAGTGACAAATGCTTAGTGATAATGATGGTGATAACGATAATAATAATGATGGTTTGAGCAATAATAATTTGGGGTCTGTTGGAAGTCTCTTGGAACTTGAGTCAAATTGTGGCTAACTATTCATCGTGCTTCTAAATTACTCACTGTGCCCAAAGAATGGACGGGGTTACCAACCACTGGCTTTGGAATTTATGTCTGGAAAATTGCTAGATGAGAGTTCAGCATATATAGACGTGTTTGCATAAACATAAGCACTCACAAACGCTTGGAACTTTTGAATACAGGTTTCTCTAACTCATAAACATGTATAAGCACACACACAATGTATACAGCTACCTACATTTGTACGGGTATACTAAATTACAAGAAAATATCTTGAAACAAGAGTAGATACGTACATAAAGGTCAGGAATCTTAGATACTTGATATGATACAAATTGATGAAATTATGGAAGAGGCTTTATATATAACACTATTTATCATATATACTATTAATTATGGAATCAAATACGAGATTTTTTTTCAGTGTGTTAAAATCTACTTTTATGTGGGGGGAGGGGGCTACCATCCTGTATGTGCGAATGAAAAATCCACGCTGTGGAAACAATGTAGGCTCTAACTTTGGCCCTTTCACCATTGCAGTGAGCACGTGACATGCAATGTGTAATATTCCAGCCATCTTGCCATGCATCTTGCACGACAGTCTGATGCTGCTCTTGAAAAATCTATATGCAATCTACTTTCCTGACTATGTCTTTGGGTTAAACCATGCAAGGTAAAAACAACAGGAGTCAGTGTGATTTTTAAACTTGCCTCCTGGTAGAGTCCTCGTTGCTTGTCCATTAGGTTCTCCACTTTCCGCCGCCCCAGCATTCCAGGCAATAACCTTGTGAAGACATAAATCTTTCTTATAAACAAGACACAGAAGCCACAACTAAGTTGTTCCATGATAAAAGCACAGTCAAAACGTTAAAATTCTGACATCATCATTATTGTT
>NW_020870179.1:103885-106385 GCF_003789085.1 Penaeus vannamei | reverse complement strand
AGCGGTAAGAGATACAGATTTAGCTTTTATCATGTGGGAGTTATCTTTTTTTTTTTAATCTGTTTTGACGTGTTACTAGAAAAATAAGTAGGCCTATTATGTGACGATGTACATGTAGAGTAACGACATTTTTTCTTTAATAATAAGAAAACACATTACAGGAAACACCATCTCATAAGTACAAGGAAGTGTTTATAAACAAAGTCGACCACAGACAAGGTTCACTGTGATGACTCGGAGCAAAGCGATAAAACTCACCCAGGATCAGGACAGACATCACGAGGATCCTCATCTTGTCCTCATTCGCTTCGCGGGAGGTCAGGAGGACACTTCACTGCCGCAGGAAGCACATGGCTCGCTCCTGAAGCAAATATATTGGGCGGATTTGAATATTCGAGTAAGCTTTATCACAAACTGAGACTTTTAACGAAAATTCTTTATGCCTTGGTTGTTTAGGGATGCCCACAAGGAGATTGTGTTGTTGTGTAGGATCCGCTGTTGTCAAAGTTAGAGATAGCGACTTCTAAGGATATGCAATACCCTTGAGTAACTTCCTTTCAAAGAAGGGAATACGTACACATGTGTATGTGATATTGGTGATAATAATCATACATTTATACATACATACATACATATATATATTATATATATATATGTTCACACACACACACACACACACACACACACACACACACACACACACACACATATATATATATATATATATATATATATATATATATATATATATATATATATATATATATATATGTTTATCGCTCGACGTTCCAAACGGCTATTATATATTTTGCGCCCGTATATAAAACCGTGCGAGGAATATAGCTCAAACCACCATCCCTGTATGAAGCTAACTTTGAAATATGAAAAGGCAACTTAAAGGTGACGCCCAGTGCCATTGTCATTTTACCAATATTAATCGGCATCATCTGACAATTCTCATCAGTATAGGAATACAATCTGATCATTATATATAACGGAAAATCACCCGTGATATGCGCTAGGCCTAGAAGCAATTCAGTTTCCAGAAGAAAAACAATTTTGGTCCGTAACCGTCCAAAGGCTGGCCAATGTTTACACGTGACAAGAATCGACTGAAATTTTACTTCAAGATTAGCTTCATTTTTCGGGTGAGATTTGCGTCACGAACGACGTCAGGACTTCAGTATAAGAGACTTCAGTGCAGTAGAGAAGTTTATGGCGGAATCTCATCAGTTTGAGCCTGAAATTGCATGTGATTCAAAAATGGAGTTATGGTGAGAGTTTTCATTAGCGCGACAGAAAGAAGAAGGAAAGAGAGGAAGAGAGGGAGTCAATGAATGCATGGCATAAGAATGGGAAGGAGGAAAGAGAGAGAGTGAATGTATGGCATAAAGAAAGGGAGGAAGAAAGAGAGGGGGGGATGGATGAATGTATGGTATGGTATAAGAAAGGAAGGAAGGAAAAGAGGATAGGGAATGAATGAATGTATGGTATGAAGGTAGGAAGGAGGAAAAAAGAAGGAGAGAGAAAATGAATGGGAAATACAGAGAGAAAGGGAAAGAGAAGGTATGGGGGGATAGGTGGGGAGGAGGGGGCCTCATCAACCTCATCAAGACTCCCCGACCTTTTTTTTCAAAATATTAATTACTATTTAGCGGCGAGACATCGGGGACGATCAACGGACGTTTTTTAAAATTAATTTGCTGGTTGTATTTTTCACATGATAGTAAAGAATTTGTATTTTGGGGGAAATATAAACAGTGAAATTATTTAACACGCGGGCAACTAATGCATGTTAATCTACTGGAATATCTCCAATTGTCGTATATCTCTCCATATCGATATTTGCTGATTTTTAGTCTATTTATATCCATCTTCTACTTTTCTTGTCACGGAAATTCTCCTGTTAGCATGACTTTTTCTGGTTTCTGTTAGACGTCACATGCCGATTATTACTGGACATTTCTCATATTATTAACACTTACCGGACAACCTCCTTCACTGGTCAGGCATTCATAAAGAGAGACATTATACACACACAGATACATATACACATAACATCGTTCAGAAAAAAGACAGAAGTTCTAACCACTACACCGAAGGAAGGGATTCAAGAAGCCTTTTGCCACTTTAAGTAAGAGGATTGCCAGAAACAGCGACACAGCGGGGCACAAAGGGACGACTAAGAAAACAGTGACATTTACACGTTAATCGTCTTTTCTTAGCATCCGCTGGCTTTATCTACAGCATTTCCTGTGAAACTTGGAAACACATACGTACACTTTCACACACACACATATGAATGCGTGCTTGTGTGTGTGTATGTGTGTGTGCATACATATAAAGGGTGCAATACATGCAATACAAATACCGGGTATCACTGACACCACCTGTACTTCAAACTACAACTATTTAAAGAGGCTTGTCAGAACCTCATAAGTATGAAGGAGTTACTAATAAGGCGTACCGTATTCCTACGCCTGCTGTTGGTACCGGATGT
>NW_020870179.1:91385-93885 GCF_003789085.1 Penaeus vannamei | reverse complement strand
ATCCACCCTTTGTTTCCACCTTTTGGGGTCCGTCATGGCAAGCCGCCAGGCAGGGACTTGGCCCATCTTGAGTTTCTCATGACAGGTTTGATCGATCTGCCCTAGCCATGACCTCTTGGGTTGTCCCACAGGCCTCCTTCACCCAGGGTTGTCTCTTACAGAGACAACCTGGTGGGCAGGATCATCCTGTGGGAAACGAGCCAGGTGGCCATATAGCCTGAGTTGGCGATCACAAATTATGCAGGTAATAGGTCCTGTGCTGCCGTTGCTTGGACACCAATAGTACGCCATGATCCGGCACAAGGACCTATAGTAGAAGGCATTAAGGGGAAGAGTCATTGGTACGATCACGAAATTCGTTATCCGGTCCTCCTTGCTTTAGTTTTTTAGCTAAGTCATTAATTATTTTACACAATGTGCATGGATATGTGATGCTTGAGCACAAGAAATTTTATTGAAAAAAGCTACTAAATTTTTGCACTAAAAAAAAAAACAGACAAACGAGCAAGATGCTAGAATTCGAAAACTCTGTAGTAGTTTCCTTATAGTGAATAGTACTGCAGTTTCCCTCTGACCAGAGTTAGTCAACAAATAGGAGTACCAAATGTAGCATCTATGTAAATCTATCTGAAACGACAATGTTTCAGTTACCTTGCAAAAAGTGCCTTTTTCTTTTTTTATCAGAAAATCCCCATTAATTTTTTTCAGTAAAAAAATGTATTTGGTGGAAATAATACATGACTTTGCTACAGTTAGTAGATACGAACTGGACGATCATTTTGCAACAAGAATTATTAAAATTGCGTAATTACATACAAAGTTATGCTTACTATCATGCATAAAAATATGATTTTGAGAAAATAGCAGTTTTTATAATTCATCTTCATTACACAATAAAGATCATACCAATAATTACCAAATGTGAATATCTATTTAGACAATTCCTTGGCCTTTAATAGGAGTCCTATGGTAAAGGGTCAGGCCTTGTTCAGGTAATTTTAGGATTAGGTTAGGTTAGGTGGGAGTGTTCTCTGAAAAGTATGCTTTCAGATGTCAAGGCTCCTGGCTCCCTGTCATTTACATATCATAGTTCATCATAAATCATATATTATGCATTTCTTATATATAAATGACATATTGCCAGGTTTTCAACAGGTTGTAAACAAAACGTGTTCTCCCGAAAACTTTATCAATCGCACTGTTCTCCCGTCCTTGCTGCTGCTGCCTGCCTGCTGAACGCAGCCTAAACTATCTTACAGCAGTATCATACCAAAGAAATGTGCAAAAACAGCCCAAAAAACGCTGAAAATACAAGAAAAACAAAGCATGAAGCAAAAAGGGGTGTGGCAGCGTGAGGGCATTTAAATACTCCAGACCTTTAAATGGTGGAAAGGAGCGCGTTACGCATCTGGCAACCGGCGCCCGGGGTGTGTCACATGCTCATGTATCCACACACAAAGTATGAAAAAATCGTAATTTGTGACCTGTACTGACGACTCTTCACCTTAAGACAAGACTCCAAGGCACAGGATAATGTCCAGGTTTCACTACCTTTTAGCAAAACTGGCATTATCAGGGCCTTGAAAACCCGTAGCTTGGTCCTTCTGCACAGGGACCGGCATCTCCAAATAGTCTTGTCGAGAGAGTTCATGACCCCTGCTGCCAGGCCAGTCCATCTGCTAACTTCTTGGTCTGACAGCTACACTACCAAGGTATGTAAAGCTCTCTATGACTTCAATGTCCTCGCTGCAAGCACATACTGACCAAACAGGTTCTCCTAGCAAGTCCCCAAAGTCCTGGAGACCTCTCAACCCAAGGGCTTCACTCCATTACAAAATGCATCAAGAGCCACCACTAAGGTTTCCAAAGACTCAGATAGAATAGCAACATCATCAGCAAAGTCAAGGTCTATAACCTTGATATTGCCAAGTGTTGCTCCACAATGACTTTGAACAGTAGCTGTGCCCAGTATCCAGTCCATGCAAGTATTGAAAAGTGTTGGTGCAAGGACACAGCCTTGCCTCACTCCTGAACTAACAGGAAAGAAGCTCGACAGGCCCACACTACACTTTACAGCACTTTCAGTACCAGTTTACAGACTTGCTATTAGTCTAATAATCCTTGTTGGAATTCCTCTCAGTCTCAGGATCACCTAGAGTGAATCCCGATGCACTGTATCGAATGCCTTCTTGAGCTTGATGTAGGCTGCAAGCAGCCCATGCCAGAACTCACAACGGCGCTCTACAATGACTCGAAGAGCAAGGATACTGCCTATTGTTGACTTACCAGGAGTGAATCCAGATTGCTCCAGCCTCTGATGCCTCAGTAGGTGGTTTCAGATATGTCTCAGAAGGATGTGGGCAAGAACCTTGCCTGGCACCCTGAGTAGTATGATGCCTCGGTGATTGCTGCAGTCCCATTGGTCCCCCTATCCCCTTCCAGAGAGGGATGACCACACCCCTCAACAGGTCAGAGGGAACAGTACTGGACCACCAGATGG
>NW_020870179.1:83885-88885 GCF_003789085.1 Penaeus vannamei | reverse complement strand
GAGAGGGAACACGTCTGCAGAGGACTGAGAGAGCCATAGAAAACTCTACGAAAATTTAGATTCAAATATTCCAAGAGGGATTGTATGTGTATATGTCACATTCTAGGGGACTGGACACGGCACTGGGTGTGAGGAAATGGAAATAAAATTATATCATATCGCAGGAAGGGAAAGTCAAGACATAGGAAACGGAAAAAGCCGAGAAGAGAAGAGAAAAAGAACGTAAAACGAGGGAGGAGAAGAGAAGTCAGAAAAGAGTTATGTTCCCCTAGAAAGGATCGTGTAGAGAACTGTGATAGCAACCTGAGAGGGTAGAAAAGATGTGAGACAGAATGAACGAAGGAACGCAGAGCAAAAAAAGTAAGAGAGCTGAGGAAAAAAAAAAGAAAAAGGTCGTTATCCTTTCACAGAAACAAGGAGTAACAAATTAAATGAGATATAGAACTGAAGTTACAATGGAGAATGGTGGTATGTGTATAATCGAATAGACTACGATTTAGTAATGTAGGTTGGTAATCTGATCTTTTATTGGTGCATTTGTTATTCTTGAATGAATCTAAGGCATACGAGTAGTTTACCATGTGAAAAAAAAAAATTTTTAAATGTGCTAGCGAGAAAGGATAGAAGTTAGGACAATAGAAACTGATAGAATAAGGATAATAACGGATAATAGATTATGTAACAGATATCCTGACATTCAAGAAGGTGGTCCATTAATGAAGCAAGCACCTATAACGAGATTAAAAGTCAAACGAAAGGCATGGATAAGGATGAATCCGCTAGTACGAATGAAGAGGAGAAGGTAAGTAACCACTACATGCACTAGGGGGAAAGGGAGAAAAAGAAATTATATTGAGGAGTTGCAGTGACGTACGACGAACAAAAGGAGAGGGAAGGGAAGAGAGAAGGAAGTAGACACAACAACATAAGAATATACGATGAAAAGGATCGGTCGAGCACTAGCAAACAGGAAAACACAAACACACACACACAACAACAGAAGACAGCAAACAGCACCACGACACACGACACAACACACAAATAGAAGACAAGAAGACACACAGACACACACACAGGAGGGAGTAGAGATAGCATATAGATATGGTGATAAAGATATGGGTTTAAATATGTATATATGTAATATATATATGATAGTATAATGTATAAATGTATATATGTAAGTATATATATAATATATATATATAATAATATATATATATATATAAATATATATATATATAAGATAGTATTATATATATATATATATATATAGAGTATAAGTATGTATATATATATGTAGTATTATAGTGTATGTATATATATATATATAATATATATATAATATATAAATATATATATAATATATATTATAATATATATATATATATATATTATATATATAATATATAGGTATAATAGGTATATATATATATATATATATATACATATAGATATTTAATATAGTAATATATTATATATATATATATTAATATAATAATATATTATATATATATAGATATATTGTCATGCGCAAGAGAAAAACTGCGGAGGAATAACACAAAAGATATCCTATGACCTTTATCCATCATATAACTCATCCAGATACCCAATAATTCATTTCGTGCCATAGGGTGCCCAGGTGGCACTTGTTGCTGTGATGACACCTGGGATTCCTTGAGTTGAAAATCTCCATTTATGCTTATTTACACCTTTACTAGTAACATTTTCCTTAAAGGATAAATAAATACATCAATATGAAACAAAACATTTTATTTCAATGATTGTACCTGCAATGTACAATTACAGCAATTAAAGAACAATACTTCTAAGATAGCAGAAGAACGCATATATAATTTGTAAAAATAAATACATTTTCTTTCTGTAAAATGTAAAGAAAATATTCTATTTTCAGTTACTGTATACCTGCAATTCTTCATTAAGGCAAACAAGAAATTCTTCCATAAAATAGTAGAAAAATACTTAATTAATTAGAAAAAAATGTATCTTTCCCTGAAAATGTATATATAAATAGAATCATTGAATTATGAGTAAAAATAGTAAGCCTACTCTTTAGTTCAAGACTAGAATAAATTGCAGCACCTCTATAGGAAAATAAATCTTTTATGAGATTATTCTCTGGTTCAAGACTAAAGAAAATATCACTTCTATAGAATAATCCTATGCAAAATAATTGTTTTGATGAGGAACATATGCCATACTTAAAAAACAGAAAGCAAATATATCACTTATACATGAAACAAGAAGCAGTTTCTCTTTGCATAGTTGCAGAGAAATACATTACACTGAGAGCACAATGTTCGTGTTCTATTCTTACATCCTTCTCTGCGACATCTGCGGAAAGAGTTCTTACCATCAATGACTATTGGGAGATGAGATGCACCTTTCTTTCTTTCAGCCCTGTTTGGCAGAGGAGTCAAGCCCTGTTTAGCTGCCTTTAGAGGAGGGCAGTCTCTGAATCAATACAGTCTACTGAAGAGAGACTTGCATCAGAAATACTCTGACTGTCAGTGGCATGGTCAAAGAAATCACCTGACATTAACTGGTCTGCCAAGATTAATTTGAAGTCTAGATATTGTTTGGGTTTTGACTCCATATCCTTTCTGTATTCCAGCCAACAGTTGGCAGTTACAACATCAAGTACATGCAATACCACCCTAACAGTCCACTTCTTAGTGCGATTGGGGCTTCTGTAATAGCTGACTATTTGGTCATGAACATCCACACCCCCCATGGCACTGTTGTACTCCCTTACCACACGGGGCCTCTTTACACCAACATGGGTATTGGTAGCCTTAGACCACCGCTGGCATATATCTTCGTCATCAATAGAGAACTCATTGGAAGCCATTAGTACCAACTTTTTGTCATACCAAGCAGTCACAGCCACCTTGTTATCATTTCGGACTTGGCAATCGGATGCCCCTCTGCCCTCTTTGCGCAAGGTTGCCTCAGTCTTTAATATTTGCTAGCCTCTTTAGGTACCATGTTTTTCTTATTGTGCCTGTTCCTCGAAGGCCTCTGTCATACAGATCACACAATAAGTTTGAGCTTGTAAAAAATCTATCAAAAAAGATACTTGTGCCAGCATCCACACTGCGCACAAACCTTAATACTGCTGCTTCACCAGTTGTGAGGGTTCTGTCAGGTTTAACATTCAGCTTTTCAATAATGGATAGCAATGCTTCTTTTAGTTTGAAAAATTTCAAATCGAGTACCATTCCACTTGGAGAAGCTAGGACAAACATTTTTAACCCGTCTGGGAAAGGTTTGCCAGGGACATGTTGCCTGATACTGATTCTACCTCGAAAAGGAATCATGCTTTCATCAATACTGACCTTCGATGGCCTTGGCAACTCGCTGCAACGAGTTCGTACTGCTTCCAACAAAGGTCTTACTTTCCATAACCTGTCACTTTTTTGTCGTCTTCCAATACAGTGTTATCATTAATAACCTTTAACGAATGTCTGAGACGGAAAAATCTGTCTCTTGCCATTTTATCAGCTATCCAAGGGATCCTAGTTTTTGACTGCCAATACATTCTAATTCTTGGCATCTTTATGATTGACATAGCAAATGTCATTCCTATGAAAGTGGCAATTTCTTTGCTGTTTGTGTTAATACATGCACCTGTAGTTTCAATTGATTTCATATTTGTATACATTGCAATATCTCCCAAAAAATCCTCACTGACATAAGATAGGAAATACTCAATTGGTTTCAGTAAGTTACAAGCTCCTAAATTTTCTGTTGCATTCTGAGGAGCATGGTCTACGAAAGATTTATTTCGTAGGTAAAACAATCTTCTTGGCTCCCCAGCAGTTGAAGATACAGATATCTCCTGGAGATCCTCTTCAGAATCCGAGTCCGAAGAAGTGACAGCTTCTTCAACTCAATTAGTCTCCCAGATGACGTCACTGCCTCGGGTAGCCAGTCATCATCACTCTCACTGAAGTCACTTTCATCAAGGAGATCCAGAAAAGACCTAGTCTGTGATTTGCCATCTCCTGTATGGGAGTAGTTGCTCCCTGTAACAATATAATAGTGCAGAGATGCTATGAGACAAACGTGATGGCTCTGTTCTGCCTAAGCTGATTAAGATGAAGTTGTACATTGCCATGTGTTTTGTCTTGGAAATTATTGGAAAATTCTAGCATTAATCAGAATGGCAGAAATATTATCATACTGATACATTATAAAATGCAATGCCCCACCTCTTCTTAAACGTGCAGCATCAGTTTGTCGAGATATAGATGGGCCTGGTTCACTACTGTAGCTTCTTGATGATGGTGCACCACCTACAAAAGAATTGTATTTAAGATAATTTGCATCACTAGTTAGTTCAAGTTCGTCAAATAAGGTTACCATCACATAAAATTAATAGTATCACAAATTTGCAGGTATTAAAACAATGGACATGCATGATATCCCACCAGGTGAGGAGGTTGACTCACCAGCCTCTTGAGATGTACTTGTGGGGTCATCATGCTTCCTGACAACTGATGGTTTGTCACCTGCAAAAGTAATAATTTTTTATTAAATGTTATAGTTACCCCTTTCACACATTCCTGTAAGACCCAAGTGTCACAAGGATGATCGGTGTAATCGTAGGTCACATCAACATCTATTTTTTCCCATTAATAAATAACAAACTTTGACAAAACTGTCGGGAAAATGCCCCAAGACTTTCATTATCATATCAGCATTGGAATTTCCGTCAATAACCAACAAATATCAAAGTATTTAACAAAAATCCAAAAAGTAGACGAAATTTCAGTCGGAAAAGTCCCGAGAGCACTTATATGATACACTTTTATTTTGCTTGTTTTTGCTAATTTTACACCATCATATTTAAGCACGTCAAGCACTTACAATGAGAACTAAGGTTTAAAGTTCAATAAAAAAAGCATGTTAAACTTCTACACAAACTGTACGAAGAAAAAAAGGAATATTTACCAGAGCTTGTGGATCTTAGTTTACGA
>NW_020870179.1:82094-83785 GCF_003789085.1 Penaeus vannamei | reverse complement strand
TCCGTTATGACTGGGGGTCCGGCATGTCTGGGGGTCCGATATGACTGGGGGACCGGTATAGCTGGGGGACCGGTATGTTTGGGGGTCCGGTATGATTGGGGGTCCGATATGGAATGGGGGTCCAGTATATCTGGGTTTTCGATATGGCTGGGGGGCCGTTATGCCTGGGGGTCAGATATAGCTGGAAGTCCGATTATGGCTGGGGTTCCAACTAAGGGTTTCATATACCTAGTGGTCTGATATATCTAGGTGTCCGATATAGCTAGACTAACCAGTAAAGATAAGATCATGGTCTGGTTGGCGGTGTAGACTAAACAGCTCTCGACATCTGATGAATTGAATTGATTTATCTATTCATATATTCATTTACTTATCAATTCTTTTATTCATTTAGTTATCAATTCTTTTATTCATTTTAGTTATAATTCTTTTATTCATTTAGTTATCAATTCTTTTATTCATTTAGTTATCAATTAATTTATCAATTTAGTTATCGGTTCTTTATTAGTTATCAACACTTTTTATTATTTATTTTATTCATTTAGTTATCAACTTATTTTTATTTATTCATTTTATGCAATTCTTTTATTCATTTGCTTATCAATTTTTTATTCATTTGCTTTCAATTCTTTTATTCATTTGCTTTATCATTCTTTTATTCATTTGCTTTCAATTCATTTAATTATCATCAACACCACCACCACCACCATCATTCACAACCTCATCCTCATCACCACCGCAATCATCACCATCAACAACACCCTCATTCACAACCTCATCATCATCACCCTCATTCACAAAAAAACAAACCCACTCAACATTCCTGCAACAGAGCCCACCATTACCTATCAACACCATGCACCGCCAGACAAAACCTGTAACTCAACAATGCCTCAAAATCCCGGTGTTCTAATAGGCACTGTGATGTCTCGCGAGTGCCAGCGATTTCTAAAAGTAGCATCGGCTCCTGGTGCGCTGGCCAAGCAATTGCTGGCTCTGGAGGGAACTTTACAATGAGACCATTCGATTGATGTTTACCTTGTTATCTTTCGTTTATGGTTGGATATGTATGTATGTATACATATATATATTATATATATATATATACATATATATATATTATATATATAGCTATATACAGTATATACATATATACTATATATATAGTATAGTATATATATCTATATAAATATAATATAGTAGTATATATTAATATGTATCTATATATATATATATATTTATATACTACATATATTATATATATACATGTATTATATGTCTATTATATAGTATATATATATATATCATATAGTATATGTTAATATATACAATATTTATATATATATACTATAATCCAAATTTTTGCATGTGATACCAGGTATATATATAGATATACATAATACATATACATATAGATTTATAGATGATATATGATTAGATATGCTGATGTAGATATATATGTATATATGACATAAGCATATATAATACATACATATATTTGTGTATATATATATACTATATATATATATATATATATATATATATTATATATATAGTATATATATGCATATATATAGTATATAAATATATATATGGTATATATAATATATATTATTATTATATATATATAAATATATATCCATATTATATTTCGTGTCTGGAAGGGGCTATATCATATGTGTGCTTGTGTG
>NW_020870179.1:67094-77094 GCF_003789085.1 Penaeus vannamei | reverse complement strand
GGAAATGAGGAAGGCAGAAGGGAAGAGAGAGAGAGAGAGGAGAGAGAGAGAGAGAGAGAGAGAGAGAGAGAGAGAGAGAGAGCGAGAGAAGGAGAGAGAGAGAGAGAGAGCAGAGAGGAGAGAGAGAGAGAGAGAGAGAGAACGAGAGAGAACGAGACCAACAGAGACAGAAAAAGACAGACAGACAAACAGACAGACAGACAAACAGGCAGACAGAGAAACAAACAGACAAGACTTTATTTCATAAATCATACCTGCAGAATCCGAGGGAGACGATCCGCACATCTGTTTTAAACCACAAGTCCAGCGAAAAGAGAAATAAACTTCAGACCCCGCGCGATGTCACCAAGGAGGAGACCTGAAACTTTCTGTACCTGAAGCAAGACGTTTCCTTCCGATATCAACTCGTCCAGTTTATTTTCCGCGGCGCCAAAACTCGGGGGCTATTTCAGGACACGTTGTTTATTTGTTTCTCGTCTGTTTCTCCTCCTTCTTCTTTTTCTTTTGCTTTTCGTATTACGTAAGGAGTGGTCTCGTTGCTGTGTCTAGCAAAAGACTATATATACGTATATAGTCTTTGGTGTTTACGTTTCGGAGAGTGTGTGTCTTTAGGTAAATGAATTTGAATAAATAACGTACTCTCTCCGGCCAGGATTCGAACCTGGGCAGGTAACTATAAGATAAACACTGGCAATTTTCTTGCAATTAGCTGCCTTCAAAGACCCAGGTTCGAATCTTGGCCGTTATTTATTCACCATATCAATGCGGTTGTGCATTATTCCATATCTCGTATCTGGATTTGTTGTTATGGACTATTGTACATAGATGCGTTATTTGTATAACCTAGTGCATACACATGCAGGCAGTTGGATACACATTTGGAGTAACAATGAAAAGTAAAATGTTTATATAGACAAACAAATGTAAACAAAAAGACATCAAGATCAAATTATTATGAATGACTAAGCAGTTCATGGTGCACGCATGGTCACTAAGGTATATTAAAGCACTTTATTACTTCTATAATCCTGAAACACGTCGATCTTATTCTAAATTGATAATGAGATGAACTATTAAATTTTAACTTGTTATAAAAACAGCTAATATATGTATATTGACACACACACACACACACACACCACACACACACACACACACACACACACACACACACACACACACACACACACACACACACACATACACACATACACACACATATATCATATTATATATTATATATAATATATATATATATATATATATATATATATATAAAGTAAAGGATAAAGCTTAGAATGTTCTTTTTCATTCTTAGAAAATCCCTAACCACATGAAAATCAACGACATTATCCACATGAACTATATAATCATCCAGTCATGTGACTTTTAAACCTTATCGCCGATTAACACGAAAGGAACCCCGACAATCCTTCCGTGTCCTCAAAACATGTCTTCGTGTCCTAGATCCAACAACCTTGCGTGTGTCTCAGGATTTAAGGAAGCTTTTGAAGTTGTCGCCGCTTGGGCAAATATTGTCGTAGAGAAAGGGGTGTTATTTTTGCCTTTGTAGGTTGTTTTTTTTGCGGGATATGTCGCGGCTTGCTTGTTATTTATTGTTTATGGCGATGGGTGTATACACACACAAACACACCATATACACATAGGCTACCAAACCACACTCGACACACCACAGACACACACCCACACGCAAACACACACACGCACACAACGCAAACACACACACACCACAACACACACACACACACAACAAACACACACACACACCACAAACACACACACACACACAAACACACACACACACAAAATACAACACACACAACACACACAACCACACACACACACACACACAACACACACACAAACACACACTACACAAACAGCACACACAATACAACACACCACCAGCTCCACAGAGAAATTCATAAATCAAATACACTACGATTGCACACTGCATTCATAACATGCAAGTTAGCAATTTCAAGGTGACTCAGAATGATATACTCTTCGCCGCCTATATTGTACAGCCAATGTGCCGATGTATGCTATGATTATAATAAATGCCATATTTCATTGGGCTCGAATTGCTGCCCTTCGCCACCACAGTGGGATAGCTCTGTTTACAGTCTTACCTAGAAGTCAGTGTGTGTGTATGTGTGTCACACACATACACACACACAAACATACATACTATATATATATATATATATATATATATATATATATATATATATATATATATATATATATATATATATATATATATATATATATATATATATATGTATGTATGTATGTATGTATTATGTATGTACATATATAGTATGTATATTGGTATAGATACATATATACATACATACATGTATATGTATATATACAATATATATATATATATATGTGTGTGTTGTGCGTTGTCTGTGTGTGTGTTTACATATATACATATATATATATATATATATATATATATATATATATATATATATATATATATACATATACATATATATATGTGCATATAATATATATATATACATATATATATATATATATATATATATATATATATATAATATATATATATAGAGAGAGAGAGAGAGAGAGAGAGAGAGAGAGAGAGAGAGAGAGAGAGAGAGAGGAGAGAGAGAGAGAGAGAGAGATGTAGATAGATAGATATATGTATGTATATATATATGTGTGTATATATGAATAGAAATATATTGTATATATATATATATATATATATATATATATATATATATATATATATATATATGTATATATATATATATATATATATATATATATATATATATATATATATATATATTATATATATATATATATATATATATATATATGTATGTATATTAAATATATATATACATATATATATATATATATATATATATATATATATATAATATATATATATATAAACATACACAATACACTCAACACACACACATATACACATACATACATACATATATATATATATATATATATATATATATATATATATATATATATATATATATATATACATACATACATACATATCACCGCGTCTCCAAACAATAACAAAAGACAGCCGCTAATGACCGGCCATGTTAGCGCAGTGCAAGCAATCGCATTAGCCGAACACGGGGCCGCCATCTGCAGTCTCCTCCAGCGGCAACGTGCAGCCCGGCAGCAGCATGCAAAGTAGCGTGACGTAGGGTGGTCTTAGTTTTTTTTTTTTTTTTTATGACGGGGTGGGGAAGGCATGGATGAGGGGGGGAGGGGGATGGGAAGGGTGGGGGGAATATATGAATGAGGGGGTGTGGGAGGGGGCAGGGAGGGGTGTTTTTAAAATTGAGTGGTTTTGTGTTTGTTTGGGAGATGTGTGTTTGTTTGTTTGTTTGTTTATGTAGAGTGGGTGTGTGTTTGGTTTCAGATACATGTAGAATAAAACACGCACGTAAACACACACACGTACACGCACACTTACGTACATATGCACGCACCAAAACACATACACACACACTCACCCACAAACACACACAAACACACACGCCTTCACACGCAACTACACACACACAATATATATAAACATGCGACTTTCAGTGACGCATAAAGAAATTTTAAAACATCCACTAATTATTGCATTTTTTTCCGCTTCTTAAACCACGTGATTACAACACACTCACGCACACACACTGAGCCAAACACAAGCTCCCGCGTGCAATAAGATTATAATAGAATCGATATGTAAATTATGTGTAATTACCGTTCGAATAATAGCTATGTGTTGCAAGATTTCTATACACACGTTACCCTTGTTTACAAATAATCCAGATGATATCTAAATATCTAACTTTACATTTATTGCTTGTGATTTCATCAGCATCCGCTTTAGGTCTTTAGGAAATATCTGTAATTAACAACTTGCATTCTGACCTAAAAAGGAAATTAAGTTGTAAACATCGGTGACGTAGATATAAAAAAAAATAGAATAAGATTAAACAGGAGTATATAGGTAAAGGAAAGCATTATGATATTAGGTATTATAATCATATTAATTTCAAAATTAACTAGATATTACGTGAATCATAGAGCAATTGTACAGCCAATGTGCCGATATATGCTATAATTATAATAAATGCCATATTTCATTGTGCTCGAGCTAGTACCCGTCGCCACCACAGTGGGATAGCTCTGTTTACAGTCTTACCTAGAAGTCAGTGTGTGTGTGTGTGTGTGTGTGTGTGTGTGTGTGTGTGTGTGTGTGTGTGTGTGCGTGTGTGTGTGTGTGTGTGTGTGTGTGTGTGTGTGTGTGCGTGTGTGTATGGCACGCAATTCGCAGTCTAAACACATTGGCAAAAACACGACAATTCCTACTAATTTTTTATACATAAATACAGATAGCACATACCTACACAGGTTGTACGCATACATATACGTTACATACACATATATACCCAATCGCACACGCATACTTGCGCACGTCACAAATATAATCATATACATGTACACAAACCAAACATACATACATACACACGTCACGTACACATACACACACACTTCACCCCCCATCCACATACGCTGCACGCGCATACACACACATACACACCCACATCACACACACATACAACATACACGTCGCATATCCTGATAAATATATATTTTTTCTTTTTAGCTGATAAAAAAAAAAGATAATAATTTCAAAACAAAAGCCCCTCATGAAACAGCAAAGAAAACCACAAACAACTAAAAAAAAAAAAAAAAAAAAAAGTGAACTCTCTCGGTGTTCACGTTCCCAACACGTTCACTTTGCACATCGTAGTTGTGTTCTGGCCAAGTGCGTCATCGATCTGAAGAACAAGGACGAAGAACAAGTACAGACACACGGGATGGCGTCTCTTGACTTTTAATTCCATTGCGAATAAACTTTTAAACGAAAGAAAGATAAATAAAACTATTGCGTTTGACTTCGAGTTCTTGGAATATCGCTAAAATTTAAGATCTCTCAGAAAGTCCTGTTGATTGTCATGGCGTACGAGTAATGAGAGAGAGAGAGGGAGAGAGAGAGAGGGAGGGAGGGAGGGAGGGAGAGAGGGAGGGAGGAGGGAGAGAGAGAGAGAGGAGGAGGTGAGAGAGAGAGAGAGAGAGAGAGAAGAGAGAAGGAGAGAGAGAAGAGAGAGAGAGAGAGATAAAGAGAGAAAGAGAGAGCGAGATAGAGAGGAGAAAGAGAGAGAGAGAGGAAAATAGAAGAGAGAGGGAGAGAGATATATATATATATATATATATATATACATATACTATACATATATATATAAATATATATATATATATATATATATTAATATATATATATAAATATATAATATATATAAAGAGAAAGAGAGAGAGAGAGGAGGTAGACAGATAGAGAGAGAGAGAAAGATATATATATAAATAGATAGATAGATAGATAGAAAGAGAGAGAGAGAGAGAGAGAGAGAGAGAGAGAGAGAACGAGAGAGAGAGAGAGAGAGCGAGAGACAGAGAAAAAAAGAAGAAGAAAGAAATTATCTGGATATCTAACCGCAGTGCAAGAATAAAAGATATGGCTGCTCACATATCTAATGCTGACGTAAAGGTTAAATACAACTATGATGTATTATGCTTATTCCCTCTAATTCTGTTTTGCAGTGCTCAGAGGATTTATATTAATATGTTCTTTTATTTGTATCTTTACTTCATTTATCAATGTACCTTGAGCTCTGATCTGTGTATCTTATGTATGTTTATGTGTGCATATAAATACTTACATACACAACCAAACACACAATATTAATGAAGATGATAAAAATGGCAATAATGATAATAAAAGTAATGATACAGCTACTACTACTACCATTACCACTAATGATAATAATGATGATGATAATAACAATGATAATGATAACAAAAATAACAATAGTAAGTTAGATAACAATAATAAGAATACTAATGATAATGATGAAATTACAAGGGTAATAATAACAACAACAACAATAATAATGGTTAAATAATAACTACCTCCCTTATCACTGTTTATTCTTTTAACTTATTATTTTTTTACATTTGAGTGTCTGCGCACTTTCGAAAAGCAACATGCAATTGCACATGGCTAAATACTGGCCAGGAAGGAACAGACTCGCTTTATCTAGTGGCTGACTCTGACTTTTGTTGATGGGAATGTTGGAATCACTGGGAGTTCGTTTCTCTCCTGTTATCTCCCTTTCCCTTCTTCCTTTTTCCATCTCTCCCTCTTTCGCTTCCTCCTCTTTTCTCTTTTTTTCTCTCTTTCCCTTCCTTTCTCTTTCACTTCCCCTCTCCTCTCGTTTTTCACCTTTCTATTTTTTTATTTTTTTTTACCTCTCGCTTCCTTTCTCATTTCATTTCTCCCTCCCTCTCTCTCTCTACCATTTCCTTTCCCTCTCTGTCTCTATTTTTTTTACCTCTCGCTTCCTCTTTCCCATTTCATTTCTCTCTCTCTCTTCTCTCATCTCTCTCTCTCTCTCTCTCTCTCTCTCTCTCTCTCTCTCTCTCCTCTCTCTCTCCTCTCTTCTCTCTCTTTTCCTTTCTCTCTCTATCTCCCCCTCTAGCTCTTAAATCTTCCTTATATTGCCTCCTTCCTTCCTATTTTAAGCCTTACATCTGCCCCTACGCACCTCCTTCCAATTCTTCTTAAACTTCCTCTTTCTTCCTCGCTCCCTTTATCTCCTTCATTTCTTTCTCCCATTTCCCTTTCCTCTATGTGCTCTCTCTCCCTTTCCTCTTAATAATAGTGATAATGATGGTAAGGATCATGATAATGACAGTGATGATAATAATGATAGTAACAATAATATCATCATAGTAGCAATGATAATAAATAATAATTGATAATAATAATAATAATAAATAATAATAATAAAAATAATAATAATAATAATGATAATAATGATAATATAATAATAATAATAATAATAAATAAATAATAATAATAATAATAATAATAATAATAATAATAATAATAATAATAATAATAATAATAATAATAATAATAACAACAAAACAACAATAATAATAATAATAATACAATAATAAATAATAATAATAATAATAAAATAACGATGATAATAATAAGACAAACTAGAAGTATACAGAGAGCGCATAGTTCCGTCAAGGCAATAGAATATCTGCTAATGAATCGTTAAAAAAAAAATCTGGTCCGGATCACCACCAAAATTTAATGGCATCTAATTTTGGCTAAAACTCTGGTCATATATATATATATTTTTTTTTTTTCCCTGCTAACCAACGAACAAACAAATAAGCTAACTAACCAAGGCTAACAAAAATGTTACATTGCTATTATTACTTCCTTGGCGAAGTAATAATGGTAAATATTTATGGTGACGATAATAATATAATAATGATAATAATAATGATAATAATGATGATGATGATGATGATGATGATGATGATGATGATGATGATGATTGATTGATGATGATGATGAATGATGATTATGATAATAATGATAATAATAATAATAACAATAATAATAATGATAATGATAATAATATTAACAACAACAATAATAATATGATACTACTACTAATAATAATAACAACAACAATACAAATAGCAATAATAACAATGATAATAATAATAATAACAATAATAAGATGATGATAATGTGAATGATAATGATGATAAATATTATCATAATTGTAATACTAACAATAATAAAAATAACAATAGCAGGAGATATTTCCGTACTTATCTCGCAACTGACACCATTGTTTGCCAAAATGACCAAGGCTAAATTAAGCACAAAAACAACAGCAACAACCTCTAGATTGTACACGTACCCTGCATGGTCTATTTTTTCTCAAACTTCAAGGGGAGATCGGACCTTAGTAACAACTATGCAGTGTACCCTTAGGCTTGAGAAACATTGTGTTGATGTTTGATACGTGCGATCTTCATAGTAAGGTATAATGTAAGTAAATAGTCAGTTCTAGTGGATATATAAGTGAGAGGAGTGAGATTTTATTTATGTGAGATTTTATTTATGTCTATATGTACTTAGACATAAACATATATACAGAACAGCCCCTCCGATACATTTAGGCCTCAGAATAAGACCGCATGTTCCCTACAGATATGGGACTGTCTATGTATGTTTTGTGTACAGGAAGTTGATAACGTCACCGGCCACACCCCCAAAGACCCAGCCAAGAGCATGACGTCTTTTGCCCAGCCGTTTCCCTGCCAAGAATCCTGTCTAGCTCAGCCATATCTTTGGTTTCAAATACGTAGGTCTAAGTCTTTTTGAGAAGCTTAGACTCCTTTCTTTTTCAGCGGAGAAAAGCACAGCACAGGTCAGTGAACCGGTTTTGGAGAGAAGACACATAGCGGCTGTCATAACACGTGCTTACCATTTTCCTGGGTGTTTATTGTTTACTTTGTTCTCGTGTTGGCTCCGGTGACTGAAAGAGCTAATGGCTGTATTATTGGGGAATATTTGTACCCGAAATGTACATAGCATACATTGACTATTCAATGCGAGATCAAATATGGTGTGAATAACCCCGGTTCTTAGATGATGCAATATTAACTGACAAAACTTCAAAACTTGAAATATCATTGCCATTTTTAATGCCCAAGCCACAGATAAGACGTGAATAGATATTCTAAAGTACACGACAACTACTAATACTGAACCCTGTGTCAGTATACCACCAAGGGGCAGCAGGATAAAATCGACTATTCTGTTGATGTCAGTAACGTATACAAAACCCATGGATCACATGTGTTTACCCTACTTTGCACTAGCCTGTGGCACGTGGACCTACCCCTATGGCCCTATGAGGCCGAGGTGCCAAGGTCCATTTGACCTCCACCACTCCAGGAGGCGCCAGAGGTCTCTCCCGGCCTGACTTGGCGACCGTTTGTCCTTGCAGCGCGGGTCACATAGTTCCCCGAGTGTATTGACAAAGCGTGAGAGTTAGCACTGGCGGGGCTTCCTGTCTCTCGGGATCTTCGGGGCGGGACTTGTGTGGGTTCGCTGCCGCTCTTACCGAAGGCGAGAAAGTCCTGGGAGATTATGGGCGCATTGTGGTGGACGTAACCAAGGATCTTTGGGTGACATAAACAATTGGTTGGCCTTTCTCCCTCTGGGGTCGAATGATACACATATCAGGGTACACGCACAGACAAACACAAGAATGTGTGTGTGTGTACACACACACACACATACACACACACACACACACACACACACACACACACACACACACATATATATATGTGTGTGTGTGTGTGTGTGTGTGTGTACATATGTATATATATATATATATATATATATATATATATATATATATATATATATATATATATATATATACGCACAGACAAAACAAGAATGTGTGTGTGTGTGTGTGTGTGTGTGTACATATACACATATATGTACACACAAACACACACGCACACGTGCGCGCCCGTGTGTGTGCTCGTTTGCGTCTATTCATTGAGTGCGTACCATATATATTACACATGTCACGAGAAATATGAATCGGGATAAGCAACAAACGGAGAGAAAAAAAATAACAGAAACGAAGAAACGAGAATAGAAGAGAACTTTAAAATAAAGAAAAAAATAAAAAAAGAGGTCAAAAACAAAGAGAGGAATATATATATATATAGAATATAGTTACGAAATGCTACCGAATTAGCCCCAGAGTCGGCCCCGGTGCACGTGCACTGCCCCACGCCACACAGCAACACCAACCTGAGAAATAACCTTGGGCATCACTTCACTATCTATTACGCAAATGAACTGTTCAGTACGTGTGGTTTATTTTCCTTTTCGAATTACTTGAATAGAACTACATGTGGAAAAAATAATAAAACGATCGTGGTAGGTAATAGGTTAACGAATGTAAGTTATAAATAAACCGAGACAGATGTGTGTTTACCTTTA
>NW_020870179.1:59594-62094 GCF_003789085.1 Penaeus vannamei | reverse complement strand
AATAATAGTAACGCTTATCAGGTCAAAGAGTTTCAAGACATGCAATTTCGTGCAGGTTGGAAACACGTGACAAGATGGATGTGGCTTTTTCTTGCTTGCCGGTGATGGTGGTGGTGGTGGGGGGGGGGTGATGGTGAGGGATGTGAACGTAGTGGTGTGGTGGTGATGGTGCGCTAGTGGGGTTGGTAGTGTGGGTGAAGGTTGTTGGTTGTGTGGTGGTGATTTTGATGATGGTAGTGGTGGTGATGGTTGTACTGATGGTGATACTGGTGATGGTGACGGTAGTGGTGGCGATGGTGTTGGCAGTGCGGTGGTGATAGTGGTATCGGCGGTAACAATGGTAGTGATGTTGGTTGTGACGTTGGTGATGAATCTGTTGAAGACGGTTGCGACGCAGGGGATACAGGTATCAAAAACAACAAAAAAACACAAAAACAACATCAAGAAGTCCCCCCCCCATTCATACACCGCAGGAACCCCTCGGAATGCGCCCCCGTGTTCCAGGCAAAGGGACAGAATTTAAGCAACTTGGCCAGACATCGACCCATAGCCTAATTAAGTCCTTCTGGCTTCCCTAGATCTCTCTCCCGTGGGCTAAATATAGGAACTTCTCGCGGCGGCAGAAGCGACGGCATTCGTTTTCTAAATGCTCAAAAGGTCGTTCATAGAAAATGGACGCCCTCGTTACACTGCAGTGGGGGTATTTTTAATTCTTCTGCCGAGCTTTCCAGGGGGACTGATGTGGATTGTAAATTGTTGTTGTTTTCGTTGCTTTGGAGGGAATAGGGAAGAGGTGGAGAAGAGAAAAAAAAAAAATCAGGAGAATTCGTACTCTGAATATCAATCATCATTATTTACAAAAGCGGTCTGTGTTAGGACCGAGGTACGGGTCTCTCTCTCTCTCTCTCTCTCTCCTCCTTTTCATCATAGGCTACAGGTAAGATGGATGGGGAAGGCACAATCGTAGTTTTTGCCAAACGAACTGTATAAATGTCTTTATATATATGGCTGTGTTTACATGTATATGTATATATATACATATATATATATATATATATTATATATATATATATATATATATATATATATATATATATATAATATTATATATAATGTATGTATATATATATATATGTATATATATATATATATATATATATATATATAATATATATATGTATATATATATATATATATATATATATATATATATATATATATATATATATATGTATGTATATATATATATATATTATATATATATATATAATACACATATGTATGTATACATACACAATGCTCTGTGTGTGCGTTCGTATGTGTGTGTGTGTGTGCTGGTGTTCGTGCGTATGTACGTGCGTGTGTTTACTGTTTATTCCCAAAGCACACGCAGGAAGGGCTACTTAAAAGTCATTGACTCCTCTCTCTCGCGCATTTACGAGCGGAACGAGAATTACGAGAGGTTTTGGATTAATAGAAACAGATGATGTCTTGTTTATATGATGATGAATATGTGCATTAATAAGCGGTGTATTTCTCGTCTGTATAGGCGTCGTGGCTGATATTTTTGCCGATGCTAATTTTGGCGAAAATAATAATAATATGTACTTTAACAAAGCCTGATGCGGTATTTACACATTAAGACATTTAGCAAAGTAATCAAATCTGAGTTAATGTCAGTCGGTTGAGAGAGAAATAAGCACCTACACATTTATAGAAAATACCCCCCCCCCCCCAAAAAAAAGCAAATAAATAATAACAAATAGATAAATGAATAAAATAAAAATAAAAATGCTAGATTTATCAGAGGCAAAAAATAAACTGAAAAGCAGCGAAATTACTGAGCTGCTGACTGAAGATATAACGAGGAGGAATCAAAAGAATTAATACGAGTATTCTTTTACATTTGCATACATTATCAACTTGTTAAATTCACGTAATTTTATGAATACACTGTTACTTGTTTATGCTTTGTTACCGTAACCGATCTTCTTATGTAACTACTACCGACACCACAACGCTCCTTATGCGAAATCGGAAAAAAGAGACAGGGAGAGAGAGAGAGAAATGCAAGAAATAGGAAAAGAGGGAAAAAAGAGAGGTGACTTTGGCAAGAGTTCGGTCGACTGTGCCAGGAACCTCGAGATGCCAAGCAGAGGCACCGTCATAACAGCCACCGAGACGTCTTCCAAGGCTGGCACTCAGAGGAGCTTACCAGAGTCAAAATAGAGAAGTAAAGCATCTGCTAATTTTTTCACACCTGCTGGGGCTCTGAGCGCTGGTGAGGTGAGCATTTCTTCACCGTCATCGTTATCATCATTGCCATCTTGATACTATAATCTGCATTCCTTTGGCCGCACTTTGGTGTAATGTGGTTTAGTTGAGAGAGAGAGAGAGAGAGAGAGAGAGAGAGAGAGAGAGAGAGAGAGAGAGAGAGAGAGAGAGAGAGAGAGAGAGAAGAGAGAGAGAAAGAAGAGAGAGTATCAAAATACAAAAACCG
>NW_020870179.1:47094-54594 GCF_003789085.1 Penaeus vannamei | reverse complement strand
AACGGCAAAGTAATATTCACCGTGTTTTCTCTACACTGTCACTTCAAATGGTCATTGCAATAGCTGTTAAAGTTATCTAAATTTTGCCCTGAAAGCCATTTCCAACACAATATATCTTTTTATGTCTATTAATTTCGTAAGATGCTAATAAGGTATCGACGTTGTAATTTCTTACATACTCCCTATGCGTCGTCTCATCAGTAACACTACTATCTTCATTCTACTTAAGGTCACAATTTTTTTTTCTTGTATAGCGGACCCGCCGATATTTATTTCCAGTCAAATGAAAAAAAAAGTGAAAATCCCGTTTTTTTTCTCATCAAATTTCCCGCCGATATTGTGACGTCCGCGAAAGCAATAGAAAAAAAGTAAATACAAATCAATTTGTCATCCTCCCTTCTTACTCACACTCCCCCTCCTTCCCTCACTCCGTTATCCTCATCTACCTTCCTCTACGTCTACCCTCCTCTACCTTATCCCCTGTCCTATTCACCCTGTCCCCCTTCTCTTTCTCCTTCCGCGATCCCATCTTATTTCTCCCTCGTTCGTTTCTCCTGTCTCAAATAAAAATGTGAAATATATTTGGCGGAAATATCTTCTTATCAGTATACTGCGTATTTTCGCATTATGGGGCGCATAACTTGAGCATTAGCATGGAAACTCACATGTCAAACAAATTGGCCATGGCCGTGGTGTGTAAAATGGCAAAGAACGTATATATGTATCTTTTTTATATATATATATATTTTTTTTCATTTTGATTTCCAAAATAATGAATTTTCCTTTTTTATCATTTTGATTTCCAAAAATAATAATTTTGAATTTTTTAAGAAATTCGTTAAAAGATTCTTCGTCTGGTTTATTCAACTCCTCGAAGACTTCAAGTAAGACAGAATTGTACTTCCTCCACTTGGGCTGGAACTGATACATTCCTTTACTTCTGATCTTTGGAAAGTAAGAAGTACACTTGTCTTATTTTGGTGCTAGGGATTTTTTTTTTTTTTTTCATTATCACCAGACTGCTCGCTATTCAAGAAAAAAAAATCTGTGGCCTATATCTTAAACAAAGTGCACAAGTATCTTGCCCAAATATCAAAGTGGAATCATTTTCAAAATCATTCTTTTCCTACATGATGAATTTGATCTCAGCTCTTGACCTACAGACATTAAGAAAAAAACAACAACAACAAAGTATTTCTCAAGTATATATAACTTTTCTTATGTCTTTATTAGACTTTTTATTCTAAGACACATACATTACTATCATAAAACCTTTCTTTTTCCAAACTTACAAGAGAAAAACGTGAATAATAAAAAAAAAAACGGGGTGAAAAAGGATATAAGGATAACAATCAAAATCGATTATAATTATATATATATATATAAATATATATAATATATATATAATATATATCAATTAATACATACAACTACACACACACTACCACATAAATATATACATACAGTATTATATTATTATATTATTAATATATGAAATTATATTAATATTAATATATAAATAACATATATATATATAATATATAATATATAATTTATATATATATATATATATATATATATATAAAACATAATATTACTATTAGTAATATATATATATATAAATATATATATGTTATATGTATAGTTAGATATATATAATACATATATATACAATATATAATATACAATCTATAAATATATATCTATATTATAAAATATAATGTATATGTATATATGTATTGTATATTTATATATTTATATATATATATAATATATATATATTTATATAGTATAATAAATGTGTGTTGTGTGTGTTGTGTGTTGTGTTGTGGTGTGTGTGTGGGTGTGTGTGTGTGTGTTGTGTGTGTGTGAGTGTAAAAAATAGTATAATATATATAACTATATATATATATAATATATATTATATATAGTATCAGAGCTCCGAAGATGAATCGAGATCGATTCCCGAAACTGTTGTCTCACTTTCATCAATAAATCTAGATTGTACAGTTGTGGGTTTTCTTCATATTAGTAATATAATATATATATAATATAATATAGTATAATAGAATATATTATTATATATATATCATATATGTACATATTATTATTTATAGACACACGCAACACCCACCACCCACCACCCAACAACACACACACACACCACACACACACACACATCACACACCACACACACACACACAAGCACACACACACACAACACAGCATATGTATATAATATATAATATATATAATTTAATATAATATAATAAATATTTTTAATAATTAATATTAAAGAATAATTTAGTATAAGTTATATTTGTTTAAGTATATTAATATAAATAAAAATCTAATATATATAATATAATTAATATAATATATATATATATATATTATATATATAAATATATATAATATATAATAATATATTAAATATATATATATATAATACATAAAATATATATATATATATATATATTATCATTTATATATATGAATATATAATATATATATTATATATATATATATATATATGCATTTTATTGACATTATATTCCAACACACCTCACACACACACACACACAAGACCACACACACACACACACACAACACACACACATATAATATAATATATATAATATATATAATATATATATTATTAATATAATATAATATATCTATATATAGGTATAGTATATATATTAATATATAAATATAGGTATATATATATATATAGTATATATATAGGTACATTGTATGATATTGTATATAAATAATAATATATAGATTAATACTATATATATAGAAATATATAATCGTATATATATACAATAATATATAATTATATGTACATGTATATATTAAATAAGTATATAATATAACATATATATTATATTATATATATAATTATATATATATATAATAACATATAATATATATGTAATACTATATATAATATATATATTATATAGTATATAATATCCTATAATATAGTATATATAGCATATACATATATATTATTAGTATTATTAGATATAAATATAGTATACATAATACTATATAATAGTTGTGGTATATATATTAGTATAAATAGTATATACTATTTAATATATATATAATGCATAAATATATGCATATATAATTATGTACATACTTTGACATATATATGTGGCAAATATAACATAAATTGTAAAACACTAATGATATATATATATATATAATTATATATATATATATAATTGATTATATATATATATATTATATTATATATATTATATTTATATTATTTATATATATATGTTATATATAGTATATATAGTATTCATATATATATATATAATATATATTATATATATATTTATGGTTTATATATACATTGCATATATCATATGTACATCATATACACTATTATGCATATACATATGAAATATGTTATATATAATATACAATATATATCATATATATATATATATATCATATAATATTATATAATAAGGATATTAGTCATATGTATATAAATATATTTATATAACATAATAACAGGTATATTACAGTATATACTTATATAATATAATAAATATATCAATATATATGTATGTAGTATGCATATGTTATATATTAGTGTAGGTAAATATATATATCTATATATAGTATATTATGTATTGTATGTATGTATAATGTTTATATATATAATATATACAATATAATCATAATCATATACCTATATATATGTATTTATAGATAGTATATCTATTAATATAATATATATATATAATTATTATATATATATATATAATATATATAAATGTACATGTATGTATATATAATAATATATACATATTCACACACACACACAACTACACACACACCAACACACACACATCACACACATGGATATATATTAATATATATATAGTATAAAATAATATATATATATATATATATATATATATGTATTATATATATATATATGTTATAAATGCAGTAAATATATTAATAATATACTAATATTATGTATGTAGTTATATAAGTATATATATATTATATATATGTATTAGGTAATGTAGGTATGTATATATATATCATATATATATATATAAATATATATATTATAATATATATATATACAATATATAGTATATATATATGTTAAATATATTATTACATATATATAGTATGTATATTATAATATAATATATATTATTATATTTATATAAGATATATATATATAATAATATATACATATATATATATATAATATAATATATATATATTTAATTATATATGTATATTTATATATATATATATATATATATATATATATATATAATATAATATATATATATTATATATATTATATATATATATATAGTGTGTATGTGTGTGTGTGTTGTGGTGTGGTGTGTGTCTGTGTGTGTTGTGTGTGTGTGTGTGTGTGTGGTGTGTGTGTGTGTGTGTGTGGTGTGGTGGGTGTGTGTGTGTGTGTGTGTGTGTGTTGTGTGTGTGTCTGTGTGTGTGTTGTGCGTGTATCTACATAAAATATATACATTTATGTACAGACACACACACACATATGTATATACATATAATATATATATAATATATATATATATATATATATATATATACATATATATGAATAAATATATACATAATTCAATGTATACATTGGTGCGTGTGTATCTGTGTGTGTATGTATACATATAAACCACAAATTCACTTTTCTAGATTCAATGATTCCTTAAATCGCTGCTCACCTGCTCAGCCGAAGTCTCTGCTGAAGAGGTTGGTGATCGAGGAAGCCTGTAGTGGTTTTCCTTCAGGAGTCGCGGCACCGCGGGGCGTCCACCTTGCGTGAGAGGCCACTCCTGTGGGAGGCGGGGAGCGCCGTGTCTCTCTCCAGATTCCACGCGTACAGCACCTTCGGCGACCGAGAGAGCGCGGGCGGCGAGGGCGTGCGGAGGTCTCGAGCAAGCAGCACAGGCGCCGCTCCAAGGTGTGCAACCGGGCCGGGCTTGGCGAGCAGTGAGGGGCGGCGCGCCGTCCGTCTCGCTCGCCGCTCGAGGGCCGCCCGCCCACGGTTGCCTGCCCCGCCCATGCCGTTTCCCTCCCCTTCGCCGCCCCTACCCTCGCCCCTACCCTCGCACGCGGGCACACGCACCCACGCACAAACACACACATATATACATACATACATACAACACCACACAGATATATATATATAACTTATATAATATATATATATATATATATATATATATGTATGCATATAAATACTATACATATATGTACTGTATATAAAATAAGATATACACTAATGCTATGTATATAACTATATACAAACTATATAATGTATATGTATATTATTATACATTAAACACATATACATACAGATATGTGTATATGCATATTATAGTATAATAGTATATATATTAAACATATATAATACTATAAATAGATATAAATATATATATATACTAGTATTATGTGTGTGTGTGTCACGAGGTCGACAGCGACTCTGTGTAGTGTGTACTGTATATACTAATATATAGATCAACTATACCTATAATATACTAATACTTCACACTCATAACATATACTAACTATATACACACATATATATACATATTATAATGCTATGTATGTATATAATATAAATTATTGCTTATATACTGATATATGAATATATACATAGATATACTATACACATCTGTACTGTATATACATATATATGCATGCATATATATTAATATATATATATTACTATATTATATACTATATTATTACCTATATCATATATATATATATACATATATATATATATGATTAATGTATACTTATATCTTTATCTATTATTCAATAAAAATATTAACACTACTAATATATATACATACAGTTACTAATATATATGTCTTATATATATTCAAGATATAATTAATACTATATATTATAATTCATATATACAATATTTATCTAACATATATAAATACTATAATATGTATGATATATATATAATAATAATATATAATATATTATTAATAATATATATATATAATAATTAATATAGACATATATCTTATATATTATTATATGCATATATTACTAACTCATATAACACTATATTGTAATATATATACAAATATATGCTGAATACGTAAATAATATAATAATATATAGACTATATACGATCAATAATATATATAACTATCTCATATACTATCAAATATTCAATATGATATATAATACTTATATATATAATATACATTTATATATATATAAAACTTATATATGTAACCTCGGGTATGTATATGTAATATAATTATATATATATATATACATATATATACTTATATATTATATATATAATATATCTTATATATATGAACTATTCGTTGTGTGTGTGTCGTGTGTCATTCTGGTGTCTGTCGTGACTGTACACATACTACATCGCACACAATCACCACACACCACACCACACACACACAAACACCACACACACACACACAACACAACACCACACACACACACACACACACACACCACATATCACCACACACACACACACACCACACAAACACACACACACACACACACACACACACACACATAAACGCACACATACACCACACACACACACACACACCACACACCACACACACACACACACCCACCACACACCACACACACTTAAAAACATACTATATATTTATTATATATATATATATATTATAATATACTATTAAATGTATTTAACTATATAAATAATGCATATATTATATGTATACACATCATATAATGTATAATATATATAGTATATGTATATGTAGCTATGTATCTACCTTATCTACTCACTATCTATCTATCTATCCTATCTATCTATCTATTACATATACTATATATATATTAATCATATCATATATATTGCTATACATATATAGTATATATATATATATATATATATATACTATCATATTATATGTATTATATTATATAGATATATTATATCATATTACACACACATATCATACTATACATACACTATATATAGTATATATATATATATTGAATCTAATATATTATATATATATAATACAAATCATCATGTACTATTATGTATGTATGTCAACTCTGTATTATTATATATATATATAGTATATATTATATAATCATATATAATATATATATACCTATACTGCTGTGCTCAACACACCACAAATACAACACACACCGCCACACCACAAACAACCTGCTGCCTGATGTGCATAACCCACTCACAAACAACCCAACCCACAACACACACCACAATGTAAAACACACATCACAACACCTAAACTTCCACACAAAAAAAAAAAATTGTGCTGTGTGTGTGATGTAAGTTCGCACCAACACCATGCCTCGTGCTGCCATGTGTGTACAACACACAAGCCTATAATATATCTATCTACTATATATAAAAATAACCCAATCACAACCTACTAATATCATCATATACCTACTCAT
>NW_020870179.1:39594-42094 GCF_003789085.1 Penaeus vannamei | reverse complement strand
CTGGTCTGCCAAGATTAATTTGAAGTCTAGATATTGTTTGGGTTTTGACTCCATATCCTTTCTGTATTCCAGCCAACAGTGGCAGTTACAACATCAAGTACATGCAATACCACCCTAACAGTCCACTTCTTAGTGCGATTGGGCTTCTGTAATAGCTGACTATTTGGTCATGAACATCCACACCCCCCATGGCACTGTTGTACTCCCTTACCACACGGGGCCTCTTTACACCAACATGGGTATTGGTAGCCTTAGACCACCGCTGGCATATATCTTCGTCATCAATAGAGAACTCATTGGAAGCCATTAGTACCAACTTTTTGTCATACCAAGCAGTCACAGCCACCTTGTTATCATTTCGGACTTGGCAATCGGATGCCCCTCTGCCCTCTTTGCGCAAGGTTGCCTCAGTCTTTAATATTTGCTTAGCCTCTTTAGGTACCATGTTTTTCTTAATTGTGCCTGTTCCTCGAAGGCCTCTGTCATACAGATCACACAATAAGTTTGAGCTTGTAAAAAATCTATCAAAAAAGATACTTGTGCCAGCATCCACACTGCGCACAAACCTTAATACTGCTGCTTCACCAGTTGTGAGGGTTCTGTCAGGTTTAACATTCAGCTTTTCAATAATGGATAGCAATGCTTCTTTAGTTTGAAAAATTTCAAAATCGAGTACCATTCCACTTGGAGAAGCTAGGACAAACATTTTTAACCCGTCTGGGAAAGGTTTGCCAGGGACATGTTGCCTGATACTGATTCTACCTCGAAAAGGAATCATGCTTTCATCAATACTGACCTTCGATGGCCTTGGCAACTCGCTGCAACGAGTTCGTACTGCTTCCAACAAAGGTCTTACTTTCCATAACCTGTCACTTTTTTGTCGTCTTCCAATACAGTGTTATCATTAATAACCTTTAACGAATGTCTGAGACGGAAAAATCTCTCTCTTGCCATTTTATCAGCTATCCAAGGGATCCTAGTTTTTGACTGCCAATACATTCTAATTCTTGGCATCTTTATGATTGACATAGCAAATGTCATTCCTATGAAAGTGGCAATTTCTTTGCTGTTTGTGTTAATACATGCACCTGTAGTTTCAATTGATTTCATATTTGTATACATTGCAATATCTCCCAAAAAATCCTCACTGACATAAGATAGGAAATACTCAATTGGTTTCAGTAAGTTACAAGCTCCTAAATTTTCTGTTGCATTCTGAGGAGCATGGTCTACGAAAGATTTATTTCGTAGGTAAAACAATCTTCTTGGCTCCCAGCAGTTGAAGATACAGATATCTCCTGGAGATCCTCTTCAGAATCCGAGTCCGAGAAGTGACAGCTTCTTCAACTCCAATTAGTCTCCCAGATGACGTCACTGCCTCGGGTAGCCAGTCATCATCACTCTCACTGAAGTCACTTTCATCAAGGAGATCCAGAAAAGACCTAGTCTGTGATTTGCCATCTCCTGTATGGGAGTAGTTGCTCCCTGTAACAATATAATAGTGCAGAGATGCTATGAGACAAACGTGATGGCTCTGTTCTGCCTAAGCTGATTAAGATGAAGTTGTAACATTGCCATGTGTTTTGTCTTGGAAATTATTGGAAAATTCTAGCATTAATCAGAATGGCAGAAATATTATCATACTGATACATTATAAAATGCAATGCCCCACCTCTTCTTAAACGTGCAGCATCAGTTTGTCGAGATATAGATGGGCCTGGTTCACTACTGTAGCTTCTTGATGATGGTGCACCACCTACAAAAGAATTGTATTTAAGATAATTTGCATCACTAGTTAGTTCAAGTTCGTCAAATAAGGTTACCATCACATAAAATTAATAGTATCACAAATTTATTGCAGGTATTTAAAACAATGGAACATGCATGATATCCCACCAGGTGAGGAGGTTGACTCACCAGCCTCTTGAGATGTACTTGTGGGGTCATCATGCTTCCTGACAACTGATGGTTTGTCACCTGCAAAAGTAATAATTTTTTTATTAAATGTTATAGTTACCCCTTTCACACATTCCTGTAAGACCCAAGTGTCACAAGGATGATCGGTGTAATCGTAGGTCACATTCAACATCTATTTTTTCCCATTAATAAATAACAAACTTTGACAAAACTGTCGGAAAAATGCCCCAAGACTTTCATTATCATATCAGCATTGGAATTTCCGTCAATAACCAACAAATATCAAAGTATTTAACAAAAATCCAAAAAGTAGACGAAATTTCAGTCGGAAAAGTCCCGAGAGCACTTATATGATACACTTTTATTTTGCTTGTTTTTGCTAATTTTACACCATCATTTAAGCACGTCAAGCACTTACAATGATGAACTAAGGTTTAAAGTTCAATAAAATAAGCATGTTAAACTTCTACACAAACTGTACGAAGAAAAAAAGGAATATTTACCAGAGCTTGTGGATCTCAGTTTCCGCGGCATATTTGTTGTCCTCTTGCCAGCTGTGTTGGCTTCTGAGAGGTTTCTAAAC
>NW_020870179.1:35000-39494 GCF_003789085.1 Penaeus vannamei | reverse complement strand
GAAAAAGGAGAAAGAGAATATTCATCACTTGAAGAATTACATTAAAATCACCTCTTTCTTCAAGTACACTGTGACACTCCGTAAAACATAACCTACGGCGCTGTGGTAAATGGCTAACTCACGCAATCCTTAAAAAAAATCCTGAATCATGGACCAACCAATCAAAAATATAATAGGCATCTAAATTAGGCCTCAGACACACCTATGGTTAAATATATTATATACTTATACGTACATTATAAGTATATGTATATATTTATATATTATATATATACATATATATATATTATATGTATATATATTAATAATATATATATAAAGAAATAGATAAATAAATAAATAAAGATAAATCATAAAAATATCTAAGTTCATAACTTTTTTGATTATGCTTATACTGGTTACTCTCTTCACTGACACTTCTGAATCTAATATGAAATAAAGAAAACTGCTTCAGCGGATACCGGAACAAAAGGTGCGGATCTATATACACGCGCGCTGGGAGGAAGACAAAAAGGTATATAAAAAATTGTGTATTCTCGTGACAAGTCGTAAGAGATAAGGTTATTTGTAGGATACTATTGCGACAGTTTCTAAATAAAAGGAGAATGATTGGTATACTATCGTAGTATTTCTTAAAAGTAAAGATAGGATATAAGGGAGAGAGGACTTGTTTTAGGCTTCGAAATATGTTTACGAATCACTTGTTTTGTAATTATCGTTTAGGGAATATTCGAAGTGACTTTTAATAGACCTACACCTCTCAGAGATATTGGTGTGTGTTATATAACTGCCATTACATTCTTATGATGATGATGTGGTGTGTGTTGGGGATGATGATGATAAGATGATGATGAGATGGTGGGGGGGGGATGGGGTGGTGGTGGTGGTGGTGGTGATGGTGTGTGGTGGTGATGATGGTGATGGTGATGGTAATGATGATGATGGTGGTGGTGATGATAATGGTGGGGGGGGGGGGATGGTGGGATGATGGTGATGGTGATGGTAATGATGAATGCATGGTGGTGGTGATGAGAAATGGAAAGAGAATGACGACGACGATGATGGTGAAGGTGATGATGATGATGATGATGATGACGATGACAAATGACGATACACGACGACCGATTCCGATTCGATGACGAAGGAAAACAAACAAACAAACAATACCAAAAAAAAATCAAACAAAAAAAAACAAAAAAAACATACCAACAAACAACCAACCCAAACAACCAAACCAAACAAAAAAAAAAAAAAATACCCAACCCCACCTCCATATCAGGCACCATCTCGAGCTTCGAATTGAGCAGGACGTCGAGGTCAGTGCCAGACATGTCGAGCACCAGGAGGTCGATCGGAGAGGTGATGCCCGCCGCGTAGATGAGGTTCTCCAGGGGGATGCACTGCGCCTCGAACTGCTGCAGGTCGCCATCCTGAGGGGGGTGAGGGGGGGGGGGAGTGAGTTGCTGTTTTATCATTATCATTATTATTATTATTATTGTTGTTGTTGTGTTTATCATTATTATTATTATCATTATCATCATCATTATTATTATCGTGTATATCCATTCATTAATTATCGATTTATCATTATTATTATTATTATTATTATTATTATTATTATATTATTATTATTATTATTATTACTATTAATCCTTATTATTACTAATTGTGTTTATCATCATCATCCTTATTATTTTTACTATCATTATTATAACTATTATTATTATTACTATTTTTATAGTTATTGTTGTTTTATCATTATTGTTATTACTTTTATTATCATTATTATTATAGTTACGATTTTCTATTATCTATTATTATCATTATTATCACTGTCATTATCACTATTATTACTTATTCATTATCATCACTATCATTACTATTATCATCATTATTATCATCCTTATTATTAGCATTATTTGTGTTATTAACATTATCATTATCATGGTTATCATTATTACAGTATCATTACTATCATTATTATCATTATTATCATCATTATCATTATTATTTTGTTATTTTTATTATAATTAATTAAACTATGGTTATTAACATGGTCGTTGTCATTATTACTATCATTATCATGAATATCATCATTATTATTACTGTTATTATTATTCATTATTATCATGCATTATCATTATCATTAACAATTATTACTGTTTTCAATATCAAGTCATGTACAATACGCTTATGCGTGTAGTACATGAGTCCGTGCGTGTACGTGCATGAATCGTGCGTGTACGTGCATGCTGCCGTGTAGTCTGTTCTGTCCGTGTACGTGGCATGAGTCTGTCCGTGTACTGCATGAGTCTGTCCGTGTACGTGCATGAATCCGTGCGTGTACGTGCATGAGTCTGTCCGTGTTCGTGCATGTGTGCGTGCGTGTACGTGCAAGAATCCGTGCGTGTACGTGCATGAGTCCGTGCGTGTACGTGGTATGCGTGTAGTCTGTCTGTCGTTGTACGTGCATAGTGTGCGTGCGTGTACATGCGTGCATGAGTCCGTGCGTGTACGTGCATGAGTCTGTCCGTGTACGTGCATGTGTGCGTGCGTGTACATGCGTGCATGCTTACAGACAATAGCTCATGTGACCAACATGCGTGCGTGTACTCGCCATGAGTCCGTGGCGTGTACGTGTATGAGTCTGTCCGTGTACGTGCATGTGTGCGTGCGATGTAGACATGCGTGCATGCAACACAACTAAATAGCTCATGTTACTTCGACGTGCATGTGTGCAACATGCGTGCATGCTTACAGACAATAGCTCATGTTATGTAGAGCTCACTTCCTCCTGCCACAGCTGGTGCAGCTTCGTCTTCCCCAGCTGTTGGATAGCCTCTAGTTCCCCGTTCGGATTGCCTTTGGGGTACGACAGTGACATCTGGAACGGGGCAAGAACGTGGTATGAACAGCACGCAAAAAAGGTGTTTGATTAGTTAAGCTTTTTCATTTATTGGAGAACGGAGAGTGAAAGGAATTTGAATGGATAGATAGATACTCGGGAGGAGACAGAGAGAAGAACAGAGAGCGAGAGAGGAGAGAGTGAGAGAGAGAGAGAGAGAGAGAGAGAAGAGAGAGGACGAGAGAGAGAGAGAAGAGAAGAGGAAGAGAGAGAAGAGAGGAGAGGAGGAGACGGGAGGGAGGGAGGGAGGGAAAGGAGGGAGGAGAGGAGGAGGGGAGGGAGGGAGGGAGGGAGAAGGGAGGAGGGAGGAGAGGGAGGAGAGAGAGAGAGAGAGGAGAGAGAGAGAGAGAGATGAGCAGAGAGAGAGAGAGAGAGAGAGAGAGAGAGAGAGAGAGAGAGAGAGAGAGAGAGAGAAATATTCACTTAAATGGGAGACAAGAGAGAGAGAGAGAGAGAGGAGTGGGGAGGAGGAAAGAGAAATGATAAGAACGGAAAAAGATAGAAAAAACACGAAAAAAGCAAAACAGAAACAGATTACCAACAAACCCACAAAGAGAAAATACCCCCCCCCCCAAAAAAAAAAAAAAAAAAAAAAAAAAAAAACACACAAGAACCTCACGCCAGAACCTTCCGAACCACCAACCCAAAACACGAGCCCTCCGAAACCGGCCATCTTACCTTAGAAGGATAGGCGAAGGGAGACACGCACGCTCTCGTACTGAAGGCCTTCCTCCCCTTCTTCAGCAACTTCTTGTACATCTCGGGATTGGTTCCACCAGGAGTCCCCGTCCAGCCGAGGTCCTTCTCTCGAGGGGGAGGGTGTAGGCAAGACGGGCTATTCTCCATCGCGAGCCGAGGTCGACAACACGCCTGCTTTACGCTGAGGTGGCGGGGGGGGGGAGGGGGAAAGGAGTGGAGGAAGGGGAAGGGGGCGAGGCGGATGGGAGAGTCGTTAGTGGGCGTTGAACAGTTTTTTTTTTTACTTACATATATTTCTTTTTTTTTCTTTATATCTTCTGTCTCTGTCTCTGTCTCTCTCTCTCTCTCTCCTCCTCGCTCTCTCTCTCTCTCTCTCTCTCTCTCTCTCTCTCTCTTCTCTCTCTCTCTCTCTCTCTCTTCTCTCTCTCTCTCTCCTACGTTCGTGCGTGCGCGCGCGTACATGCCAAACCATTTATTTATACCTACGTCCCTTGCAATCGTTTACACATTAGTACACGACATACCCTAGTAAAATACAGATTCTAAAAGTACCGATATTTCCCCCTTTTATTTCCTTTTCAATAATTCCTATTCGGTAAAAAAAAAAAGGGGGGGGGGGGGGCACGGCCATCAATTACCCTCGGCCGTATTATTAAATCAATCTCCATTCACATTTGCATTCTACCCTCGCCAGCATATACATTTCCCCAGTATACATAAAACGAGATCCTATGATATATACGTACACAGGACAGGGCAGTGTTGGACCTTGCATGCATTTTACAGCGGGGTTCAGATATGCGTTAGTCCCGCGTACATATTGACACTGTTAAGTACCGTTTACAAGTACTCGCGTCGAGGGACTGATATCCATATATGTATATAAAGAT
>NW_020870179.1:30000-32500 GCF_003789085.1 Penaeus vannamei | reverse complement strand
CACAAGCACTCAGCCACCAAGGTGTAAATTTGACAGGCCTACCTTCCTCCACCTGATTTCCCCATTCTTTTTATGATTTCTCTGATATTTTAGTCCTATATGACCTATGATCTCTAGCATATTTGTTCGAAACATTAAGCATTATTGAATTGATACTTTTATCATCATTATTGGCGTTATGGATATTTGCTTTTAATCCAAAAATCAACGAAAAGGGTAAGGAAAAGATACGGTAGATGGGTTTGGCAATTGCCTACTTGGTACCTAAGTAAAGTGGAGCCATCTATGTGTATTTACAATCAATAATCTAAACTATAAAGTGAATATATGTATGTCACACCGTTCCAGCTGAAAGGGTTGAAGTTATCACCCTATTAATTCAGTTATGTCTTCTTTTATACATTCCAGTGATTATTTATTAGAAGACTGTGCTTAAGAAGTTTTTAACACACCACGTCATACCATTCACCCATCCTTTTACACACTTATTTCCTCCCTCTCTATTTTTATTCATAAGTTAATCACTAGTTTTTCCCTTTCTGGATCCCAATCTTCTTTCTCAATCATTCTTTCCTACCCTTCCTATCTCACTTTATAGCCTAACTCCTGTTCACCTCTCCTTCAAACATATCTTTCTCTCATTTCTTTCTCATTTAATTATATATATTTAATTTACCTTGTTTTGTACACGAAGATTTCGACGGCCCGAATACCTTGGCTGCCAGCTGTAGGAGAAGCACGAGACCGAAGATGCCAAGTACCACCACCAAACACAGGCTCACCCACCTGTTAGTAGAGGAAAAATAATGGGTTTCTATTTTGAGAATAAAAACAACTAATGACAAGGAAACATGACTGGAAATAATACATTAAAAAGTCTGTAAGTGTATCGTTTTGGTAGCACTTATATGTATGTTTACGGTATTTTAAAATCGATTGTATATTTCGAATAATTGACAAAAAGTTTGACGCCCGGAAAAAAGTTGCCACTTATTTTTTTTATTATTATTATTATTACGATTAGATCTATTTTCTTATTGTTGGCATAAAAAAGTCAACATATAAAAGCAGAAAGCTTAGGAAGTACTTAGGAAAATCATAGACAGGTGAGTGGAAAAGACTCGGAACAGGAAAAAAGGAAATAATGCTATATAAATATGGATATGGAAACATATATTTAGATAAACAGGAAAAGCAGAAACAGGAAAATGGTACAAAAAAATAAAACGCACTGACGTCAAATCAATCTAAATATAGCAAAGTCTGATTGTGTGCGAGTCTTCATTTTTCAGATACTGCAAATAAACAGGTAAGTTGATCTTTCCCTTTGTTTGTTTGACCTAAGTCGCAATTGTAATTGATGTTCAAATAAATAAAGATGCATCAATTTGTTTGCGCATATGTATATATATATATATATATATATATATATATATATATATATATATATATATATATATATATATATATATATATATATACAAACATACTACACACACATAAACATACGTGCACACACACACACGTACACACACATACACACTTACGGACACACACACAATATGCATATTATATATATATATATATATATATATATTATATATATATATATATATATATATACATATATATATATATATATATACATATATATATATATATATATATATATAATATATATAATATATATATATACAGATATACATTTATGTGCGTGAGCATGTTTCTGCATGTGATATATAATATATATATATATATATATATATATATATATATATATGTGTGTGTGTGTGTGTGTGTGTGTGTGTGTGTGTGTGTGTGTGTGTGTGTGTGTGTGTGTGTGCGTGCGTGCGTGTGTGTAGTGCGTGCGTGCGTGTGTGCGTGTGTGTGTTGTGTGTTTACATATATATACAATATATACAAAGGTATGTATGTATGTACATTTCAGCTACATACATGCATTGTAGCAACAACACACATCCCTTCGTGTGTTCCGCTTAACATTCACGCCCATTCTTGCCCAAAAAAACGTTTATGGCTACATTTACAACGCAAGCCATTGAAAAGAATGCTAATAGGATATGATAGACTATACTATTTTGGTGACATGGTCGAATACACATGCAAACACAATCAAACGCACACACACATACGTATTTATCTGTATACCTTGCTACACACACTTATCTGTCTATCTTTCTACATACACACACAAACACACACACACACACATCCATCTATCTGTCTTCCTTTCTACACACACACACACACACACACACACACACACACACACACACACACACACACACACACACACACACACACACACACACACACATCTATCTATCTGTCTATCTATACACACACATCGCTCGATGTGTGTAGAGGCCTACAGTTCCATATAAGTTTTTGCTATTTGCTTTTATAATACTTATTACCTCGGAAGTAGATTACAATACTTACATATATCCTTATCCGTCTCTCATATAAATACGAAATA
>NW_020870179.1:7500-25000 GCF_003789085.1 Penaeus vannamei | reverse complement strand
GTACCACACACTGGGTAGTGACTGAAGATGGCAAAATACAGGCTCAAGTGAGTAGTGACCTGGGAAGTCCAGATATAAAGTCAGTTGTTATAGATTGTCATAAACTTTGTTTATTTTATTTCATGCTTTAAAAAGTGTCATGTTTGTTATTATTATTGTTGTTATTGAATGTAGTTGTCATTCTCATTACTTTGATTCGTAAGAATTGATATGATTCATAAGCAATGAAATACAATACAGTAGTGTTGTTATACAGTAATGCAATGTTAATTTCATATAAGAAAAAAACAAAATATACAAATCACTATTTGATTTGCTAACCTTTTAACATGAATAATATAACACGGGTTAAAGTTACCGTATGTGACACAAGGATATAAGGAAATGGAAACTGCTCTTATAGAGCACAAGAAATAATGATCATAAACAACAGGTACAGCAGCTTTGGCCTCACATGTACAGTGAAATTACAAGAAAAGATATGCTGCATAACACCACTCAGAGTTTTAATCCACAACATCCTCACAAAGCCAGAGTTCTGGATGTCACATTTTCTATAAGTTGGCACGAAGTACTAATAAGAGGGGCAGTATAGGGGCGCATCCCCCCCTCTGTCTAGGGAATAGAGATAAGGTAGGAAAGGTTAGGTTTGGGTTTGTGGGCTCGTATGATAGACTGGTTTTAGGGTGAAGGGTGTGTCACTTTCTCTAACACAAACCATAATATGGATGCATTGTTGATTTATGATCACTGGATTGTTTGGTGCAGAGATATATTAAGTGATCTGTAAGCTATCTAAAATACATGATAAAAAAAAGAAATATGTTAGCACTTCTGGAAATGCCTCAGATATTTGGAATATTCACATTTAACTAATTTTCGATGGGTGTCCTACATAGACACCCAGAAAAATAAACATTGCTGGGTGTCCCACCAGTGTGATGTTGGATCGGAGCTTGCGCTCCGATTCTGTCATGGGCTGTGGCCAGCGTGTGGGCAGATTCCGGGCTAGCCTCGCGCGCCTATTTTGTAGCTGCCCGGAAACTATTATTTTCGTCTTGAAAATATACCGGCATTATATATTGTCACTAATGAATGACATTCGTTATTTTACCGTAGTCCAAGTTCTGTTGGAAATGCACTTCTCTATAGTCTGTTTACAGTATGTCACATGACATTAACCTTTAGAGGAGATGCCATCTCATTATCTGACATGTTTTTGTCTTGATGTATCAGTATGTTACAGAATCGTTTCTATCTCTTCCAATTCAGTTCACTGAGAACAATCATTTCATACTGTGAGTGAGACTTGAAAATACTACTTCCCTTTTTCTGGCATCCCTTGGGAATACTTGTATAGTCTACCCAACCTCTTAGCCTAAATATAGGGTGCATGTATCAAAGGGGTAGACAGTGTACAATAATAGAAATTGACATATCATGAAATTTCAAAATACTTTGACATTTATATTACAGACTATGAATATTAAAGGTATTATACAATATTGGAAGTAACTTACTGATAACAGTATTATGACTTTGGTACTCCAATAAATGTGAAAACTATCTATTACATATATTTTAACAACATAGATTTTTTTCTGGTTCTATGTTTGACAATGAATTGACAGAAAGGTTGCCAGAACTCCACTAGTAAGATAAAGGATAAATGTCACTTGAGGCAGTCAAATACTTGAGGTGTCTTGGTGCTCACACCTTGAGTCAACGAAGCAGGCATTTTGACTGAGTGGTTGAAATGTATTGTGACACATGATTAGTGATTGTGATTGATATGGGATATCTCCTTAATTTGCAGTTAGTAAAAGATGTATCATATATGAAGAAGGACCGAGAATCAGTCCACCTATTGATTCTGTGTATTGTTTATCAACCAGAAATTGATCCTCTCTGTTAGTGAATATGTTAAAATTGCATAGAAAGAAAGAAAGAAAGAAAAAAATATAGATGCTCAACCCAATATTCATCAGTTAACCCGATGCTGCCAGGGAGGACATATACGTCTATGCCATGCCCACTGTTAGTTTATTTTATTGATTGTCTTTACACAAAGATGGCTCCATAAGTACTTAGTTACTAAAAAGTCAATCACTAATACTATCTTTTTCACCTGTTTCCCCTTTTCCTTGGTTTTCTGAAATATTTTCTTATATATTGCAGTTAGTAATTTTAATAACTTTTAGACAGTTATATTATCTATGATGATAGTAACAGCATCGATATTGATAGTATTAGTTGAAGAACATGTTCCTGTAAAACTCAAGGAAAGGTGGAATCAGGTGAGGTTACGAGGTCTACTAATTGACTTCATTGTGGCTGAGCTCTTGTAGTGCCATCTATATATAGACACATTTCACAAAACAATACTACAGTGAGCACTACACTTTCTCAGCGACATGGGTTAAAGCTATAGAATGAGTTACCTGTCATTCCACGCAATTGGACTGAGAAATCTTAGTGCCCAAGAGTATATGTTCTGAGTGATGTATATTTCAGTTACTTTTAAGTTATATCACATTTTAGAAATCACTAAAATTGTCCCAAGTTTTGGGCATATATAACATTGTTTAGATTTGTTGGCATGTGCCAAAGTGTCACAAGGTGTGCAGGCAACCTGTGAAATTCCTGGTTGTCTTTAGCGCAATCACGGAAATGTTTTTTACATTCAAAGTGGTATGAAACCTGTAATCTCGATGTATGTTTGTAAAAGTGACCACCTGTGGAAATAGTGTCACACTTGCTTCTGGTTTCATCCTTGTTAGCATTTTCATTTTCAAAGTAATGATTCTCTCATTTCTGAAGATTTATAATCAAGATATATTGCACTCATACTTTTTTCATTTGTATATTTGTATATTTCATTTGTCTGTCTGTTACTCCTCCTCCTTCTCTTCCTCCTCCTCCTCCTCTTCCTCATCCTCCTCCTCCTCCTCCTCATCTATCTTATCCTCATCCTCATCCTCATGCTCATCCTTCTCCTCCTTCTTCTTCTTCTTCTTCTTTTTTCTTCTTTATCCTCATCTCCTCCTCCTCCTCAGCCTCATCTTCTTCCTCCTCCTCCTTCTTTATCTTCATCTTCATTCTCTCATCCTCCTCTCCTCCTCTCCTCCTCCTCCTCCTCCTCTCCTCCTCCTCCTCCTCCTCCTCCTCCTCCTCCTCCTCCTCCTCCTCCTCCTCCTCCTCCTCCTCCTCCTCCTCTTCCTCATCACCCTTGTTCGTTTTGTAGAATACCATTTGAGTGGTTGGGGGAGTTGATCCTCAAAACTACAAAGCTAGGATAAGTTTGTATGAAATCCCTTTTTTCTTTCAAAGTTTGTACACAACTATAGAAAAAGTATATACATATTTTTTTTCATTTTATTACTTATCTAGTATTATTATTCTCTTCTTTAATTTTCATAATTTCTTTGCTGGATGGGACATCCTTTTGAGACAATCATGATTAGGTGTTTGATATTAGACCTAGCTTGCTTTTATGTAAATTTTGTCATTCTGCTCCAGTAAACTATTTTTCCCTGTGATAATTATTGCATTTTTCTTCAATTTTTCAGATGGACTCAATCTTCCAGCTGCGTCGTCCTTATGATTTCTTGGCCTTGGCTCAACAAGAACAGAGAGCCATGCAGGTAGAATCTCTAAAGAGAGATCTTGTGTCCCAAAAATCACAGATTGATCGCAACGAAGATAAGGTGAGATACAAAAGTATTTTAGTTTTTGTATTTCTGCTGTAATGAGAAAACAGTTGTTGCAATAGGAAGGGAGATAAGGGAACAGCAGTTAAACAAAGATTATAAATCTATATGTGATGTTTTTATTGACCCATGTTTCCACAAGAGTCATACCTCCCATGAAACGGACAACCTTATGCTGCCCTGTTGACAGAATATCACAGCTTTGCAAATTTGTTTAACATTTGTTTTCGTTTGATGTTTTATTGATTACAGATCAGTAGAGTTATCTGGCCTGGTAAATTGTTGACACTGAACCAATTCTTAGCCACTTTTGCCCTGTATCAAATATGCATTGTATCAAATATAAATCAGCCGTGCTCTAGGTCCATTGGAGAATGGTGTCTGTAGCCCTTGGTGAGCTGCATGTCAGACATGCAGTTTCATTTTGCTAGCTGCTGTACCAACCAACAAAAGTGCTTGCCTCACACCTGGCTGCTCATATAACCTTTTACTTTACCTGTTTCTTCATATGTTTTGGAGTAGCTAGGTGTATAGATATGTAATATATTTTGTGTGTGTGTGTGTGTGTGTGTGTGTGTGTGTGTGTGTGTGTGTGTGTGTGTGTGTGTGTGTGTGTGTGTGTGTGTGTGTGTGTGTGCGTGTGTGCGTGCGTGTGCGTGCGCATGTGTGTGTGAGTATATGTAGATATTATTCAAAGGTCAGCAACCCAAATTGATGATAGTGTTATATATACTCAAGCAGGACTAGGAACCCAGAGAGAGAGATAGAGACAAATATGCAGTCACACACATATATGCATATACATACCCATATCCCTATACATGGACAGTAATAAAGCAGTTCATAGAGCAATGTTCCTAATAATCCTTGCAGTAAAACAGGTTTTGATTTTAGATGAGTATGATTTTTTCCATAATACATTTCACATAACTGTATAGAAAAAGACAAACGTTTATAGTGATAACGGCAGTTTTGTAAACCTTTCCACTATGATGTATTTTTCACACTCGTACAGTCATGTTTTATATATTTTAATATGCCTTTGCGAGCTTGTCAAGGACGGGAATTATTAGAGAAGCTTCTCTAAGCCAGGGTTGATTAGCTGTATTACAGGAAGCCTATTTTCTTTTTTGGATTGCGAAAGGAAAGCATCTTTACCTTGTAAGATTCAGTTTTTGGAATAGTAAAATAGTGTCTTAAGTTATGTGTTCAGAGTTTCTTATATGAAAGTATGTTGAGTGTTATTTTGTGTTTATAATTTAAATTGGATTTGATGTACGTGAATATTTATATTGCATGTAAAGGTTATGGTAAAAGAAAAAAAGTTACTTGAGTTACATATTTGTATTATTTAATATTAAAGACAGAATTAGGAATTTACACTTAAACAAAGGTAGGGATAGCCAGTCAGACAGACAGAAAGACAAATAGTTTGACAGAGACAAGTCGACAGACAAAAAGACAGAGAGACAGGCAGAATCAGAAAGGTTTGTAATAGCCATGCAACTTGCTTTTGCTATTCCATTATTTTAATGATATTTTGTTCGCCATTTTAACAACCAGAGATTTCTCTGACAAAGACATGCTTTTTCATGCACTTTTCTTTCTCTATTTCAGGACACGCAGTTAGAAGAGAGGATATATAGAACGGATTCAGACTGCGTGCTTGCTGGTCGACCCCTTACAGAATTTGATCTTTATGCAAGTACTGTAGTCAACATGGAGAGTGTAGGAATCAGGTATGCCTTGATCTTTTAAGATTAAATGTAAACAAACTAGCATATAGATATTTAAAAGACAGTTTGATGTTGAGAAAGCATCACTTTTATTCTTGTCAGATGTAGTGATATTTGTTACCTTCTGTATATCTTCTGCCATCCATATCATTTATGAACGGTTATTTAGTCTAAATAATCTTATTACATACAGGTTAGGGTTGGCTTTATGCAGATAATTGAATATGAAATATATTATTATTTAGCAGTATACTATATATGCAGTATGTATATTGATGATTTATGATATATTCATATATGTAGGTATTTTCTTTCTTGTTTTTAAATTATTATTTGTTGTCTTCATCTTCGTTTTTGTCTTTTCTTTTTCTTCTCCATCTTCATCTTTTTCACGTGTGTATAGAGATATTAATATTTTTGTTTCATTTCTCTCGTTTCGTTCTGATTTATTGTTCTTCCCCTTTTATCCATTATATCCTCGACTTTTGACTTTTATCCTTCACCCTTCCTTCCAGACTTGAGGATCACCTTGGGTTATCCCCATCTGCATCAGACACTCTCCTGGAGCCAGACTGTGTCAAGTCCTTTGACATGCCCTTCTCCATGTTTGCCTATGAACACCTGCAGGTAATTGTTGCTGTGTTTGTAACAGATAAGGTGGACAGACCTTGAGTGACCATAGATTCTTTAGGTCACCTCCTCCTCCATTATGCTGGGAGTTGTTGGGGTCCTAATCACTTGCCACTCCAGAGGGGATCGAACTACAGAATAAGAGATTTAGTACTGAGCCACTGAGCAGAATGGTTGTGGTGTTGTATTATTTTTATTATTGGCTACAGAATTTTTATGATTATTGGTGTGATTGTTGTTATAATTCCAGCTGTAATAACTTTAATTACTAATGGTATTTTTACTTATTCATCAGTAGCATTATTATCAATATAATCATCATTATTGTTATTGTCTTTTTTTATTGCCAGTTTTACCAATATTATTTTATTACTTTTGGTTTGATCATCATCATTGATATTATTGTAGTTACCATCATCATCATTGTCATAAGGGTTACCGATATATTTCTATTAATCCCATTTTATTACCGTTACTCTGACCATCAGTCCCGACATATAACCAACTTATCTGGCACTTTCCTGATCTTAAACCATGTGACTACAGGTATTTCTGCAGTGGCTCCAAATTTGCCCAAAGCGTCCCCCAAGCTACATCCAGATTCTTCCCTCAGGGCATCCGGTATCGCGACAACCTAACCACAACCACCGAGGAAGACCTGACAACCGTGGGTGGGGAGAGTGATGTGTCCGTGTGGGGTCATAGGGTTGCAGTGGCTCTAGTTACAAATTCTACATCCTGGGTTCTGCACAACCTTGCTACACAGTACTGGAGAGTGAAGGCTGAACCCCTCAGAGCCACAGAGTGTGTACGGAGGGCTCTCCACCTAACACCCAGGTTTGTTGGCCTGTCTCATTTATTATTATTGTTGTTATTATTATTATTATTATTATTATTATTATTATTATTATTATTATTATGTGTTTTTAAGTATTGAGAGAACATTTAATTTTTTTTTGAGTACTTTCATTGCATTCTTCTTCAGGAACTACCGCTATATACCAATGGTTCACTTGGGCAACATTTTGCATCGGGCAAGACGATCAGATGAGGCTGTGTTAGTGCTCCATGCAGCCATAGACCACTATAGACATTCCCCGGTTGCGCACATAACTTTAGGCAATGTTTATGCTACATTAGCATTTTATAATGTGTAAGTAGCCATCTAGACAGTTTTGTATCCTTAAACTCTGTCCTTTCTACTCTTGGTTTTCTTCTCCATTTTCCCTGTCTATGAATTTCTTTCCTTTTCTTCCTCTTCCATGTTTGATATGATATTTCAGATAAAGGATTTATCATGTGTTGAAAATAAGTTTGGATTTTTCATCTAAGTTAGACTGTTTTTTATGTACATGAAATTAACATCAACAAAAATTTCTCTTTTTAAACAGTTCTGTATTATGCTTTGAAAATGCATTATATATGTCTCCTGGTGACCAGAGCTTACGCCGTAGAAAACATGCCGTTCTGTGTCATTCAAAATTAGAAGCTGCATTGGAAAACCAACATCAGTAAGTTTCATTGTACTGGGATGCATGAAATCTTACTTTTATAATACATAGATTTTGTTAGTGTTCTTACAATTTGTATTACTTTGTGTTTTGAGAAGTCATAGTATGAATGGTGACTGATAAATTTTGACTTTGCAGGTCACTACAGAGAACCTTAGGTGAGCTGAGAGATTACCAGAAGCGGCATGAGGAGTGGTTATCTCTCCAGCAGAAGCTTCTTCTTGAGCAAGCTACTCCAGAAATGAAACTGGAGTCAAGACTGGAATATGAAGAGCAGAAAATCAGAGAGAGCACAGATGGAAGAGGTTGGTTAAATGATGAATGTCGTGGGTCTTTGATTTTTGAAAGATGCATTTTTAGTTCACTCACAAATTAGGAAGAAGACCATTTGGCAACATATTACTGTATGCAATGGTTACTAGACATTTGCACAATTTTTGTTCCTTGCAGGTCAAGACTGTTTTCAGTACCAACAGGATGGCCACACGTTCTTGAGTTGCAACATGCGACGAGATCAGCTGGAGCAAAGAGGTTCTCCTTCAGAGCTCCTCTTAGATTTACAGAGTCTTCTACATACTGTGGAATCAGAGGCACTGAGGTTAGGGCAGCATGTGCTCAAGAGAAAGCCTCTGCTAATGTCTCAGGTACCACAGATCATGCCACTTCATCCAACGAAGACCTACAGGTGAGAATTGAAATTTTGTAGAGCATGTTATATGTCTGTGCATGAGAGAAAAGAAAAATGAATGAGAGTAGAGTTTGTTCTGAGTCTTTCTTGACCCAATTGTAATGGGAGCCCCCAAAACCATACTGAATAATACACCAGGGTGCATGCAGAGTCAGCTGTTCAAGGGAAAAATCAGAAGCACAAGAAATATAAATTTGCCCCACTCTCTATGCTGTTGCCTGTGGTATAAATGATATTCTGGGTAATGATGCAAAAAAGAGTCTGTAAGCCCATTTTTGAGGGCCTCTTTTTCCTCAACAAGTGCACAACTATTTAGATTAGAGTAGTCTCAACTTTGCATGATATGAAGACATCATCCTGGTATAAGGGATGGTCTCTTATGATGTGATAGGACGATATATAGCATCATCTCTGTGTTAAATGGATGAAGTAATCCATTCCAACTTACTTATTTCATATCCATATATGAAGTAAAAGGATCATATTTGAATGTCTTGCACAGAGCATGATACTGTGGTATTTCTATGAGAGAAATTTGACAGATGAAAAATACAAGAGAATATTTCATCTTCTGCCTGTAATAGGAATGGTGGTACACCAGGGATCTTGGATGTGACACTTGGTGAAGGTTTCCCCACCCCAGAGCAATGCGAGCAGGCACCTCCTCTCCCACAGTGGGATGACTTTCCTTCTGTTTTCCTTCCTGCCGAAAACAAGGGATTCTCGTAAGTAGATATAGGAGCAACATATGATTCAGTATATAAATGAAAAGGAATTTAAAGATAACACTGGGTATGATGTGGTAATAGTTTCTCTGCTTGCAAATAGCCAGTTTTTTTATGATTATTTTCGTTTTTAAAGAGTTGACAGATTTCTTAGTGACGACATAGACGTCAGCTTTAACGAGGAACACCCTTTGCCATGGCATCCACCAATATGTGAGCGACTCAGTGATGTTGTAGAAGGGATTGATGACATTCCTGGTATTAAAGAGCGGCACACGTTGACCACAAGGAACCCTGATCCCCATGCTGTCCCTTACCTCATGAAGTATGGTTATCAGGGATCTGAGGCAGAAATAGGGCAACGCATTAGCAGTGCCATGAAGAAAGTAAGTATGAAAGCTATTGGTGTTTTTTTGTACTTTGATTTTATTTAAGTAGTTTTAAGTAGAAAAAATATATGGATAAATGCTAAACTATTTACTGAATCTTCTAGGGTGTTGGCCCCCAGTGGCTTCTCTACAACTTAGCTGGACTATACTGGCGAGTGCATGGAAACCTGTATAATGGTGTTGAGTGTTTGAGACGTGCTGTTGCAACAGCTCCTGAAGAATGGCGTGATGTGCCTCTAGTAAACACAGCAGCTTTGCTGTATACAGCAGGACACATTGATGATGCTTTAACCTTGACATTACAAGCTGTTCAAGTTGATGATCAAGAGGTCAGTTGTGTGATGCTCTGCATTGACTTACTGGTTTTGAACTAATTAAAGGTTAGGATAAAAAGATGCGAAGAAATTTCTAATGTTTCTTTTGAAGAAAATGTCTTTGATGTGAGAACTTATTTTATGTTTTGTTTTACATTTAAGTGAAAATATTTTATTATCTATGTTTATAGCCTTAGATAAAGCTCAGTAAAAAACAATGGTTTCATTTGCTTTGTGTGTAATGAATGTTGATTAGAAGACAAGAAAAGATTATATTATCAGAAAGAAGTTGTTGGGTTTGCCTACTTAATTGTGTGTCAGTGAATTAGTGTTTTTTGTACTACTAATAGTATTTTATTTTTTGTATTGTTTTCATTTTTTCTTTTTAAAAATTCATCAGCCAGAGACAAACTTCCTGTTGGCTAACTTGTACTGTGGGAAAGGAAACCTAACAGGTGCATGGCACCACTATGAACGCGTGTTGGCAGCCTCCCCTAATCACCCTGCCGCTCTTCAATATCTGACCGCTCTCGCATGCCACACCCGACCTCCACACTCCGTCCGACCTTTACCTACGTGCCAGAATCAGGTAGATGGATGGAATATTTGATCTTTGATCTTTATTCCCTTTTTCTCAATTTGTTTCAACTTGCCTTCCTTCTTTTCATTTTTCTTCTCTTACATAGTTTGGATTATTCTATTTATGATTTTTTTTTTTTTTTTTTTTTTTTTTTTTTTTTTTTTTTTTTTGATAAGCAGATGAAGATATTGTGCATATTTGAAGAATTGGTCTTGATGGCTTGTCATCAGACTTGTTATATAAGGAGAATTTTCAGTTTAAAAAGTTAATTTTTGTTTTAGAGATAAGAAAATTATAGATTTTGATTTGTAATTCACTTAATATTCTTAATTCAAGGGTGGAGTTGAAGAAGGCGTTTGTACAACAGATGGAGGTTGTCAGGCTGTTGTAGACAATGGATCTGGTGATGACAAAAGTAAGTTTTCCCCCCAAAAAATTAGGTGATAAAGAAAATATCATGCTGATATCATGGTTGAAATTTCAGATATAAATCTGTATATATGAAGTAATTTAGCTCACTAAAAGAAGTATAGTGTATGAAGCATTTCAGTGTCATTGCATTTTGACAACTTATGATTAAATGACAAATATCGCAGTGTAAACATAACCGACATAACCCACAGCCACAGAAAAATATGTAGTCTTTGCTATAACTGGCGATCAGTATGTTCTCATTTGTGCTCACTGTCTAGCTGGAATGTGTGATGATATTTTTTCTTCTTTATATTAGGAAATGAAAGTAGAATGGTAAAATATGGAGCCATACTGTGTAACCATTGGTCACTCCATGTTATCACACTATAGATTTGTCACTCATTCCCTTTCCATTGGTGAAAAAAAAATATAAAAAAAGATATTGCATAAGCTTTGCTGGAGAATGTTGCCAAGATGTTAACTTTTTTGGTAATGATTTTTTTTTCTTTTTTAGCAGTTCTGAAAGACACATTCATAAAAGAATTGTGCATCTTTGGAAGTAGAACATAGCAGACAATAATTTCCCAATAATCTAATTTAGTTGAGATTCTTTCCTACTTTTAATTTTGACAGTACTGAGAAAAAAGAAAAAGCAGAAGAGGTGTGTGAAAGGATTTGATAATTCTGCAAAAAAGTGAATTTTTATATTCGTTTATGCATTATTACTACAGCTGTGATAATTATAATCATGTTGCAAATCTGTATTGCAATGAAAAAGACACTTTTAGTAATGAAATGTAAAAGTACATTTCATTCAGACCAAAGATTTGCCAAGCTTATGTTGAAAATCATGTTGGTAAGGGTCATTTAAGGAGTTAAAATTTGTGGCTTACAGATGAATTGCTTGAGGAGATCAACCTTGATCTTGAAATTGAGACAGAAGAGAATGAAGACGAGGATAACTCCTCTTTATCAAAGCCTTCAGTTCCGGCTGAAGACAAAAGCAAAGGAACAGGAGATCCCCAAGGACCTGAGTCAAAGGTAATGATTAGTTAAGGAGATCCAATTTTTTACATGGTTTTTCACGTATTAACTAGAATAACATTGATTATACATTATATTCTATCTATTTGTTTTTTGGAAGTTTAAAACATTTGACATAGATGTAAGGGATTAACAAGCAAAGGAATTGTTGACCTGATTGTTTATATTTTTTACTTACAGTTACGTAAGTTAGATAAAAACTAACTAATCTCATGTATTAAATACCATTTATTTTTTTGTCCAGATATCCAACAAGCAGATTCATGTCCGCGTAGGCCTGGGCTCAGATGATGCAACGTTGACGACAGCTGAAGCAGAATCCAACCCCCCCTCAGATACTCCTGCCATTGAAGATGACCCGCTGCCCGACGTCCTCTTGCGGGTGCGGGAAAGGGTAGCCTCTCCCCCTCCTCCCCAGCACGTTTGTGATCGTGCCAATAAGCTGAGTGATGTCAAGCATTTCACCTCCACTTGGCTCTCTGTCTCAGCTAAGAATATTGAGTGAGTGTTGCACATTGAGTTGAAATACAGCAGTAGCCTAACAGTTACAGTTGTTGGGTCATGTGACATTCGAGGATGAGACTAGGGACATATATTGTTATGTTATGTTTTCTAAGACATTATTTTGTAATTGAAATCTTTGCATGACATCAATTTATATTTTTAACATGAAATGACTTCAGTATATAATGAAAGACCAATCCTAAAGTACAGTCTTTTTCCAGTATATCTGATTACCTTGTGCCCAGTCCACAAGTCGGCACACCTCTGGAAGAGCCTGTGTGTCGAGGAGATCTCCCTGCTTCCATGCACACCCTGGACCACTTAGCAGGCATCAGACATCGCCATCTTCTGCCTCACTTTCCAGAAATGGGTTTACGTGAAGCTCTACAGACACTCACTGATCGCACACCTGTACCTGTGGAACTAATGGCAACCAGAATTGCGAGATCTCTCCAAAAAGTAAGCATTTTTATGATAGTAGAAGTTTGCAAATTGTTTTCAAAGTAGATAGCCTGGTTTTGTCATTGTAATGGAAGTCTGAGTGCTCTCTAGTTTAATTTTAATTCAATAGTCTATATGTTTATGGCACTGAGCTTTAATCATTTGAACATAAGAATTGAACTTAAAACTCACACTTCTGATTTTTAGAATTTGTTTTGGATGTATTGTACAGCTCTATGACTAACAGCTGGTTGGGTCCCACAGTCCTTTCAGTAGATTTCTATGAGCTAATCTTTTGTAAAAAAAGATGCTCAGAGGAAGAGTTTATAGTTCCATTCTTCTGGAAAAATTTACCTTGAGTAGAGATGATGAAAAACATTACTCTTTGCAATAATAGGTAAAGTTTTTGTTGTTGATTTATTCTGCCAAAGAAGCATTCACTGTTTAATATTACTTGCTGATGTAGTTTAATTGCCTGATATTATTTGATACTTCAGTTTAAGCAATCTAATTCCACCATGTTGCAAAGGATTTATATAGATATCAATTTTTTCTAGAATGAAACTTCATGGGTAGTGGCAACAGCAGCAGCACTATACTGGAGAGTTGTGGGCAGTGGAGAAAGAGCAGTGGATTGTCTGCGTCACACACTCCATCATGCACCACGGCATATGAAAGACATTCCATTAATATCTTTAGCCAATATTCTTCATAGGTAAGTGTTATTTACTCACTATTGTTTAATTCTGTTATGTATTTAAAGTTATTTCCAATCTAATGAAAGCAATAATTAGTTTACAGAAACGAAAATTGGTGCTGAAATGGCTCAGCATGAATGAATCAGTGTAATTTCCTGTGAAATCTGTTGGAACTTGAGTAAGTAAGCATATTATGATCTTATGATTTTTTTTGTTGACAATATATTTTTTGTTCTTACAGGGCAGGACTCTATAACAATGCCCTTGTTGTAGCAAATATGGCATTAGAAATTTCACCAAAGTTTGTGGTCATCCATTTCACCATGGCAAATATTTATGCTGCTAAGGTAAGTTAAACAGGTGATTGCTATAGTATACAGTACGTTTATCTTATGTAGTCTGTATGTTTGTTTACTATTGCATGTATGTAAATGTTTATGATGATTTTTTGTTTTGTTTTGTGTAGTTTTGCTGAGTTTTCAGAAAAGCAAAACACATTGATGGGGATTTTTGAAGAAAGGCTCTCTTATTCTACACCTATTTATTTCTAATGATGGCCAAGTTGAAAATTTGTTATTGAGAAGGCCTTCTTACAGCAGCTATATAATGGAATTGAACTACTTCCATTGTTTTCAGTTCTTATGCCTAGGTGTGCAATATGAATTAATAAGTCGCCATGCAGATATGTACAGTGTAAGAAGGGGTCACTATGTATTGCCCAATCTCGAGTGTCTAGTGTCATGCAGGGTTATTTCAGTGAACTTTTAAAAGATTTCCTATAATTCTTGTGGGTTGTATATATGAGATCATTAGTAATCACTCGTTTTGTTATTTTACTTTTGTCTTGCTTGATTTCTATTAAAGAACAATTAATATATTCATATTTTCTTATCACTAATAACTTAAATAAGGTACACAATCTCATTTTATTCATACTTTGAATTTGAATTTATCATTTACAAGTAATTATCTCTCTAAATTATTTGTTATATAAAACTAAAAATCTATAATGCGCCATATCATTGTTATTACCTTGCTTTAATTGTTTTTTTTGTTTTTTTTTCACTTAATTTCAGGGTGACCTTGAGAAAGCAACAGCATTTTACCAGTCTACTCTAGCTCTCCAATCATCCTTTGAACCAGCCAGGGATCGGCTAAGAGCAATCCAGTGTGCTTCAGTAGGCGAGGAATTGATAACCAAAAATTGAAATAGACATGTCGTTTCAGTTAAATACAAAGGTGCAAAGGTGTGGAAAATAGCTCTTAAGATTACGTTGATTTAAGCTTGCTCACAAAGAACAAAAATTGAAATTCATGAAGATAATGAATTGAATTGATCAAAAATTTCCCAATACTTTTTATTTTCTTCTTTGCTCTTCTCTTCATATGCAAACTGACAAAGACACAGAAACAGGATGTCTGATGTTCTTGCATAGCTTTGATCCTTATTGTACCTTGGTTGTAATACATTTTTACATCATTCCATATAGAGAGGACAGTGGATGTTCAGGTAGAATGGCCATTGAGAATATTTTAAAAGGAAGTAAATATTCGTTTTATTATAATGCAGTATAGTAATTTTCATTGGATAATGTGAGATGGTTGTCACATTTTGGTTAGAGAAACTTATTTTATGGTAAATCTCATCCCAGCATGTGTGCTTGTTGGTGGATGTGTGCATGTGCACTTAAAAAAAAAAGAGTCAGTTCTTGTAAAGAATTGTTTTTAGTTTCATTTCTGTTTTACAGTTTTATCCTAGTATGTACAAGTAATATGTACATAAAAAATACTGTGTTGGATTTTTTACGTTGTAGACATCAGTGGCCTTTTTCTTACCAGGAACTTTCCTTATGCATCTCAGACATAAAAGTGACTAATAATTCCTTAGATGTTCCTTCTGAGACACATCCAGTGATGTATTTACGGTGTATAGAAGTTACCTTTGTTAATGACCTGGTTTCTGGTATAATCGTCTGTGATGAAAATCTGTGTATTTGCATCTGAATGATGCAGTGTTTTTTTTCTTTCTTTTTTATGGATTTTTTGTTTGTTTGTTTGTTTGTCTAAGGATGTATATAATAAAAATGGCATAGCTTCATGGCATTGGTAATTTTGAAATACTAGGGTTTATTAGTTATGTTTACTTGTTATATTTTTTTATTAACTTTTTTTCTTGCAGATAAATATTACTGGTTTTTGATAGGTTTGGTATGAAATACCTGCATATTGTAATATTTTCTTATCAGAGAATTGTTATCATGATGGTTTGGTTACTTGTTGCATATTTTTCTATGTGTATATATATTTATGTACAATCTTTTTTTTGTCTGTTTTGTTTCTTCATCAAAATATGCAGCAGTTACTCATAAGAAATTACAAGGAAATTAGGTTCCTACCTATGTAGGAAGAATAGTACTTCTAATGCTGGCACTGCAGGTATTCCTTAACTTCTGTCTGAAATATTACTTCAAAAATGGTAAGGAATGTCAAATGCTTCCTAGTCAAGACATGTTTCTAATTCCTTTCAATTTAGAAACAAATGCTGTAAAAACAAATAGAGATTTAGATTATTATTTTATATTTTGTATTCTACATCATCATTATTTATTTGCATCGTAATTTGATGTTCCTCCCTTCTAACTGAATGTGCCATTAGCATAATAAATGAAAAGGTTTTGTATGGCTTGTGAGATCGAAGTAGCAACAAAGGGTGTAGATCACGTTTTATTTTGCTCCGAGTTACAGTATTTTGAATAACGTACATGCAATGGAAAGCCATGAATGTATATTATCTCTTTATTTTCCTCCCTTTTCTTTTCTTTTTTTTCTTTTTTTTCATTAAGGTAATTAATATCTATGAATGCCAGAACAATCTAGTCAGAGCTTTGCCATAATTTCCTTTGAAGTCACAACGTTATAGTTGTACATTAATGCATTTCTACTTAATAGATTAATTGGAATATGTCAGTGTTTGTTAGATGTGTTAATGCACACAATGATGGCCTTGCAAGGAAGTGTTGCCGAGGGTTGTTAGGCTATTCTTGCATCATTGGGTCTTGCAACATTAAGAACATTGAATAACCCCAGCACCTTGTAAGTTTTCATACAAATTTCATATTGACAAATTTGCGTTTGGCCAGAATTTAGGGGCAATGTTAGAGATTATTGATACATGATTTTGGACAGAATCTAGGTCTGATGTTAGAGGTTATTGTTACATAATTTAATCTTATAAGCAAAACATTTGAAAGGGTTACCAGTGTGTAGTGTAGAAAAGAATTACCAAAAAGATGTTTGAATGATTAATTTGCTAAGAAAAACCATATTCTGTACCAGAAATTGTTACTCAATTTTGAAAGCAATTGAAATGTGCATAAGGTAATCATTGTATGTAAAGAGTAATCACATTGTATGTTATGAGTACATTATTAATATTATTTATTTGTTTATCTATGTATTTTTTACATATTATTTTTATAGAGGATTGTATTCCTGAGATAAGTGAAGTCTAGATTTTGCTATTTTTTTCACATTCTAGGAAAGATATATAGGGAAGAGGAATAAGAATCATGTAAACTAGTATTTTATTGAGTATTAGAAGTTGTAGCTAGGAATATCATATCCTAACTCTCCCTTTTGTTTCAGAATAGACAAAAGAAAAAAGTTATGTTTAAAATCTGCTTATAAGAATAATGAATTTCACTGTTTAATAGGTAAAAAGAGAAGAAAAAAAATCAAATTATTTTTTCTATTTCTTCAGAAGGTAGAGGAAAGATGTAGATTTGCATGGTCCGTGTACTTCAGTTGTTTGGCTGTTAGCTTGACAATTCAATCAGAGATTAAAAAGATTCAGTATTATAGATATTAAGAATACATCCTATTATGTATTGTTTTTCTTTTTATTTTGAAAAGACCACTGCTGCTGGAAAAGACTGATTAAGCACCCTCTGGAACTCTTACTTTGCCTCATAAATTGTAAAAAAAAAAAAAAAAAAAAAATGCAAATAAAAAAAATAAAATGCAGTAACATGACATACATTCCATTTTTTTTGTGTTTGCCATTGCAGGACAGGAGAGTCGTGTCCTTTGTCTTAAGTTATATATTTTGTATATTTA
>NW_020870178.1:106162-107220 GCF_003789085.1 Penaeus vannamei | reverse complement strand
GTCTTCATCGGTTGTTACAAAAAGATGTGAAAAATGGACAAGTGCCGTGGAAAAGACTGTCCTTTGGGCGTTTTATACCTCGAATCGAATAGGGAAGAGATAGATGGGGGAGACGATGGAAAATTTAACGAGAGGCAGGGGAAAGAAAAGAATAAAGAAAGAGGAGTAAAGAGAATGTGACATATCCCAAGGAATATACAGTGATGACGGCAGTGTTGATAAAAGCAGGGAAAGAAAAGAAAGAAAGAGAGAATTGTAGACATAATCCAAAATATAAGGCAGTGGGATAAAGCAGGGAAAGAAAAGAAAGAAAGAGAGAACTGCAGATTTATCCAAAATATAAACATATATAAACAAGAGCAGTAAAAAAAATGCCAAATACTTATCGTACATCATACAACCAATTACGCAGGTGATACTTCCCGCAAAACCATTAATTATAACAACCAAATAATCATTAAAACATTCGCAATTCCACACAGTTTAACTAAGACAAAGCAAAGGTAAACAAACCCTAATCTTATCATAACTTGAAAATGTATAATCAGATTTTTCCTCCTTCATTGGACTGATGGTTGCTTCCGGCAGAATGAGCTCGATAATCCTTTCATAAAAGTAGGAGAGAGAGAGAGAGAGAAAGAAAGAGAGAAAGAAGGAAAAGAGGAGAGAGAGAGAGAGAGAAGCCCCGGAGAGAAGGCGGGAAAGGGAGTGAAGGAGAAAAAGAAAGGAAGCGCGGGAGAACTCTGACGCGGGTGGATAGAGAGGGAGGGGGATAGAGGAGAGGGAGAGAGAGAGAGCGAAAGACGGAGAGATATAGAGAGAGAAGAAAGAGAGAGAGAGAGGGGCCGCGGGGAGGAGGAGGGAGAAGAGCGAAGGAGAGGGAAGGAGAGAGAGAGAGAAAGAGAGAGAAAGAGAGGGGGGATTAGAGACGGAGAGAGAAAGGAAAAGAGGAGGGGCCATGCACGAGAGGGGAGAGAGAGAGAAGAGAGGAGGGGATGTGAGAAGAAAGAGTGAGAGGCGGGAGAACGGAGAGAGACAGGAGGATGAGAGAAGCAGAA
>NW_020870178.1:86162-96162 GCF_003789085.1 Penaeus vannamei | reverse complement strand
GTGGTGTGGAGGTGTTGGAGGCACTTCGGGAGGTTTCGCGAGCGGCGGCGGCGTGGCTGCTGGCTCGGCGGGAAACGTCTTTAACTTCGGCGGGAACGGCGGTGCTGGAGCGCCGGAGTAGTGGCCGGAGGCGTCAGCGGCGCTGCCTTGTGCCCGGCCGTGACGAAGCCAGCCATCACCGAAGTGACTCTGACGCAGTTCTCGACCGAGTACGTGACGGTGCCGCAGCCCATCACGTCCGTCGTGTTCAACACGGTCCCCTTCCACAAGACCTTGTTCGTCACCGCCACGACCCTCGCGACCGTCACCGAGCCCGCCCAGACCGGCTTCTGCACCACCACCCAGGTCGTGTTCAGCACCGAGGCCGTGAAGCAGGCCAAGATCGTCACCGTGACCAACCCCCAGACCGTGACCAACGTCGTGCAGGACACCAAGACCGTCACCAACACCCTGACCCGCACCGACCTGACCACGCTCGTCCGCACGCAGACCCAGCAGGTGTGGGAGACCGTCGTGTCCACCCACTACACGACCCACACCGTCGCCACCTGGCAGTACGTCACGGACACCGTCACAGCCACCTACGACGTCTGGACCAAGACGGTAAGCGAAGGATACTTATTTCCGTCTTAAAACATCTATGAACTCCTCACCACGAATGACTGACGCACCCTTCGCACACTGCTTCATTCCATCTTATATCCACATTTATTCATTTCTCTCCTTCAGATTAAGCCCGTCGCTCAGGCCATCTGGGTCTCTACAACCGAACTGGTCTGGAACCCCGTCACCGTTACCACAACCATGAGCAAGACCGCGTACAAGACTGTATGGCAACAGTGTGGCGGATACTAGACGATACATTTAAACACAGCCCGAGAGAAGCAGGTAAATAATATGTCATGTTTTATATTATGAGTATTACACGTGTATTCTTAACAACGTCAAATAGCCTTTCTACTGTATCTTTCTGTACACGTTACTATTTTCGTGTCCATAATTAACCCTCAGTTTATGAAATCAAGAAGAGGAATGTCGTGCCAACAGTAAATAACATAAATTATCGCTCTATCCCCAGACATGACTAGTGCTTGGCGGCTCCTTCTTCGCGTCTCCTGCTCTCGGAACATCTTTTCTCAGATTTTCAAGACTTCGAGTCGTTTTCGATCACACGGCCTCTTTCCTCCAGCAGGGGGGCGGCTGTCTGTCCCCGACTTCAAGTGTTGAGTGTAGTGAATATGGTTGCTAGTGCAAAATATTCATCGAAGGTCTATGGAGACTATTAAGTTAATCGGACTGACTGTAAGATGTTTTTAGGTTCTCTTCTCGACACAAGAGATGAAACAAATGATTAACCTTGGAAAATATGTTAGAAAGTCAGTCACTTTGTTCAATTTCATTTCTTCATTTGTTGATAAATGTTGCGGTGAACATGGCCCAGTAACATGTTTATTTCTGTTCTATACTTTATGAATATGTACAACTTGTAAATATTGTAAACAACTACGCTTTCTGAAAATGTATATATACACACAAATAAATATAAGTATTGCGACCTAGTATTTCACTCGCTTTCCTTAATTATAGTCAAGAAAATAGTTTAGTAAAGAAAACAATAATTTATTTTTTATTTTGTATCAGTAAGAAGTTTAACTGTGTAACTGTATACTACTAAATATATCTTCATTCACTGTACAATGAGTAATACAACTTTACTGTGTTACTGTTTACGTTTAATTAGATATTAATATAGTTATGTGCAGTTTCAAAATGTTCAAGACAAAACACACTTGTTAACAATAACAAAACTAAATAGAATTTTAATACATAAAAGATATGCATGAAGTTTATGCTAAACATGCCAGTCTTTTTTGCAAAATGTATAATGCGCATTTCTAATTTTATTTCGTATATACGAATGGTTATGGTGTGTAATTAATAAACATATTTCCTAGCCATACTCTATGGTTTAAAAGTTTTTTCATTATGTGTCTCTTGTCGTCTAGGAGTTAGGGGTTTTGTTCTATTGTTCTGTAGACTTGTAGAAGAAAAGGCAAGTGCTGGGTTAGCCAGTAGGTAGTATGAGCCTGTGATAAGGGAACCACAGGAGACACAGTACCATAGTTATAACTGTCACATTTCAGAGAATGGCAGATTCATAAAAAACACAAGCATTACATTCTCAGAGCAGTGTATATGTACCATTCATACTTTAAATCTTTATATCCAACTTTGGGGTCTTGTCCTGTGATATCATCTGTCATCTAAGTTAAACTGGAAGACACCATTGGAAGGGTGAAGGAGCTCTGTTAAGAGAGCCTAGAGCACACTATTAGAAGGCCGAGGGAGCATCAATAGGAGGACTGAAAGGATACCAAGGAAAGAGCTCGGTGGGCTCCTTGGGAAAGGCAAAGGCGCTCGTCTGTGTAATAGTATAACTTATATTATTCTTACAGTGATGAGCAACTATTTATTCTCAGTAGCTGTCGAACACAATTCAGATGTAAATGAAGATGAGAAGAGTATTAGAGGATATACATTTGCTGGAAAAATATCATGCTTTATTAGTACCTATAGTGTTATAAGTGTTGTTTCATCTTCTTCCGTAACTTTTTATTTTCACCGACTCCTTATTTTCTGTTAGGTAACTGAAGCACGCTCGTAACTTATTTGTACAACCAAAATATCATGTGTAATGTTTGTCAAACAACTTCACCCATTAATAGAGCAATCAAGTTTGGACTGATTAAACTAAACTTGGTCTCACAAAGGCCTATATAGTTAAGAGGTAATTTCAAAAGTTGTAGGTTATGATGTTTGATTTATTACATCTTTTATATCCTTTTTTTTCTTTTTGATAACCTTTTCACCTTCATCTTTTCTTTCTCCTAGTTTTGAGCTTTTTAAACAACAAATTTTCTTCCTTTTAAATTAATCTGTTTTCTCCTGGCTTTCTGCCATATGTCCACCAACATTTGAAGTAGTATTTACAAACACAAATAGAATCTCAGGAGAATGAAACCCACCACTGCTTGGCAAAGATTTATTTCCAACACCAGCACACATATGCACACTTGGCATTTGCGTCAGTCAGTTGGTCCCAGAGAACTACATCTCTGATTCAGTGATTGTCAGCACTAAAAAAAAATCACTTCCAGTAATTAGGAATCTGTCCATTAGTTTTATATGACTGATGAAAAATTCTAATACTAATATATATGTGTGTATGTAGTCACATACTCGGCTGTGAAGTTAGACAATGGCTTAGCTTCTGTCACAGTGGATGTAAGAAACCCATTTGTCAAAGTCCAACATTTAAGACACCTGGTATTTCAGCACTAAAACAGACTTCCTTTTAATGAAAATGTTGCTATTCTAAAGCTGTGTCATTTCCACCAAACATAAGCAGTTACTTATAAGGGATCATTATATGCAAGTCTAGCCCGACTCGAGGGATGTCTACTATTTCTCAAACGGCAGAGGTTTAATAGATTTTCAAGTCCTCAAGAACAGTAACAGAATACCATTATACTTCAACTGATTAACATGAGTTTGAAGTTGCTATCTATGATAATAATAATAACAAATGATGAAATCTTGTGGTTACACTGATACATCTAAATAAATAATACTGTACCAAGAGACTTCTTAAAACACAATATACAATCCTTATTATTCAGCATATATGACTATTCAATACAAGAAATGTTTCTATAAAACATGTAACTATTTTGAAACTATATACATTTCAAATTACAACAGCCATATACAACAATGTACAGAAATGGAATACGTTATAGCAAAAAGTATAAAAAATCTAATATTATAACCAAGGTATACAGTAACATATACAGTCCTTAATTTCTGTAGTTTTACATATTGAAGAAAAAAAAAAAACAAAGAAAATGAAAAGGGGACAATGTACTAAAGCAGTTCTATCCATGTGAAGGACACACACTCACAAGATTTTTTTTAAAGGGTACAATAAGTAACACAATCACAATACTAAGACAATAATATGAGATGATAAAACATACAAGAAAACACCAAATATCCTCAAGTCACAAACTCAAAGAGAACAAAACAAAATAAAAATAATAATGATGATAATGACAGAAAGAAAAAAAAAACATGAAACATACAAAAGATTCTAGTTGCTTGTAAAGTATATCATCTCTACTGGAACATTTCTCCAACGGATGCTACTCCTTTCATTTTAGTTTTGTTCTTTGGGACAGTTTGTTATCAGATCTGACAGTAATGGAAGAATTAAAGCAAATAAAGAGAAATCTGCTAGATCAAACAGACATTATTACAGGACAGTTGTATAAGAGAAACATATCTTAAGATTGTGTCAAGCAATTTGTTCTGCTTTGAAACCTTTGGCAATCACTTTTTGAAGCAGACAGTGTACTTCAAAATTTTGATAGGAAAATTTCTTGAAATCCTTCTGACTTTGCAATACTAACTGACTTAGAGTTTCTGCTTGCATTTTCATACACCTGACTTGACAGATTATGGATTCAAGTCCTCTTGTTGGTGAAGTACAAGCAACAGAGTTTCAAGGAATTCTCATGGTGTGTAAGATATTCTTAACTGCTAATGAGTAATGTTCATGAAAATGAAATAAAAATAATGCACATTAACAATCATAAGCAATCTGGAAGACTGTCATAAAATATATACACATCTTATATATAATGTAAGCATTAAAAGAAAAATTGTATATTTTACAGAATCACAATGGCACACAACATATTTTCAGATTTTTTATAATATCTGTAGAAAAAGTCTGCAGATGCAATCTACAGTAAAAAAAAATAAAATAAAATAAGAGACTTGCGTGATATGCCTCCACCTATTCTATCCGTGAATAGGCACAGCAGCATACCCCCACAATCGTAATATTCTTCGTGTAATCTGAGCAAAAAGTAAAGCTTCATTTAGCTAAGTAGTTATATGCAGACTGTGTTCAGAACACATAGATCTCCATCCTGTTATGTTATAGAAAATAATAACACACAGAACAATACTGTGATTCATTTCTCCTCTTTAGAATCACATCTTCATATGCCTCAGAGTGCTGTTTTAACAAGTGCCATCAATAAAATTCAAACTATATGAATATAACATGCTACAACATTATCTACAGTTAAGCAATCTTGTAGTCATTACTGCCCAGTCCCTGCCCATTTTCAGTTCAGCTTCATCTTATTGTATTCTTGCCTTCAGTAGTATCCACACTATGCAAAATATGGACTACAGCTTCAACATAAAATATCTCTAACATTTTACAGCATCAACGTAAGATATTAATTTACCAAGATCATTACCGTTCAGCAGAATGTTTTCCTTTCCATATCTCTTCTCTTCTACAAAAAGGCAGGGACTATAAAAAAATATATAAGTTAAGCAAAGCTTTCCTCACACGTCAGATATTGGTGTGGGCACTGGACTACATTTGTGGCAAGAGCTGAGCACTCTGGGCATGGCTGCCATCAATCGATTTCCTCAACATACGTCGCAGGGAATATACCGACAACACTATCCAGCTCACCGACCCACCAACCATCGGGCTGTTTATCATGGATGTTGATTATATCACCTGTGGAGATAAAAGAAATGTATAAATACACAGTCTTAAGAATAGTGCACCATCTCTATAAGTGTCTTTCACTTAAAAGAAATTTGGATTTCTCTCAACAAAATATGAACTACCCTTCCATACATGTTTCAGATCATCACCACAAAAAAAATTCCAGCTACGCCTAGAACAAAATTCAACTGACCTGTTCTGATGGTGAGCTCATCATACATATTGGCCTCATAGTCATAGAGCGCCTTGCACCTTCCAACTGTTGGCACAGATTCAAGAGGACGAGCATAATAGGTGCCGTCCTTGATCCCTGAGTCTAAATTGTCCTCTGTTACGGCGGTCTGGTAGTCTCGGTCTGAGCCCTGGGAGCTGAACTCGTCTGCAATGATCATGAGGGAAGGGTAACGGGGTGGCGACATAAACACATGGGGGACTTTTGACGGCTTGGGTGTTGTTCCCGAGGGTGCTTTGTTCTCTTTTTCCTCATTAGGTTCAGCGGTGGTTGCTGTTGCCGATGCTTTAGTTCTTACAGGGGGTGTAGGAATGAGGGAGTCTATGCGAGGTGGTACTGGTTTCTCTACTATGGGTTCTACAGTTTGGAATGTGTAAGTATATCAAGGAATTAAATACATGAGATTTTTTCAAATAAAGAAGGGCAGGTACAGAAGACAAAGAGGATAACATTAGTCAACATAGTGGGAAGTTAGCACACAAAGCACAAAGCAAGGAGAGGAAAAATATATATTAGTCTTCCTCATAATTTTGGAGAACTAATATCAAATTCGCTCATATTTCAAAGAAACACAACAATACAGCTTACCAAGAGAATTTACAAGACATGGAAAAAAATATATGAAATTCCATTCTACCAAAAATGAAGTTTCACCGATGATTTATGGATAGAAAAAATCATTTTCTTGGTTACTTTTCTTTAATCATACATCTGCATGAACATAAACTTACCAAAATCTGAATCTGGCTGAACTGAAGTACCATCGGCAGTGCCTCTGTCATTCCAATTGGGAGAACCTGTTGGTGAGTCGCTAGCCGGAGAGACGTCTACACTGTTCCCTCGTACCCATGGTGGAACCTGTGGAAATTGGGGCATAAAGAATTCTAAAATAATGGTAAAAATTAAGTGGAAAGATCTCAAAAGAACTACAGTCTCAACCTCAAAAGAGGTAGCCACCTCCCTGTGTACTAGGAATAGATGGGGTCCTTAGTTTTTGATACATTTCAAGCAAAAAAAATTCAGTACTTCTTACTTTTTATATTCTCATCATTATTAAAGACATTCCTAATCAAACAAATACACTTACACCAAAAATCTCTTTCACTCATACGCCTTGTCTATTACACTAACCTTCAAAACTGAGAAGTTGAGGCCCTGTTTGTCTCTATGGACTTCTATGTGTTTGGCCAAGGGATGGGTCATCCTGGGCCTGTTGTTGAGCTCATCCAGGGAACACTGAACTTTGTATCGTGCAGCTTCCAAGTACGCCAACATAGCCTTCATCTGTTGGGGATGGAATACACTCAGAAAAGGCTGGCAATGTCTTTGAGAAAAAGATAGTAAAATATGGCACAAGAAGTGTATTTCAGAGGAGGAGATTTAGTGCCTGGATCAAGGCACATAATGCGAGAAATACTGTGTCAGTAAAAGCCTAAGATAGACAAGAGAAGAAATCAAGAAAAGAACAGCAAGGGAGAAAATAAAACTAAATAAATTAAAACATCAGAGTGAAAGGAAAGAGAAAAAGCTATTAGCATGGTAATTGGAACAGAAGGTGACAAGCCTGAATGTAAATGAGTCAAATACTGATAACCATTATCAACTGAAAACTCTACTCCTGTATTAGTTGCAAGCGCTACCCTTGTGACAAAAAACTTACATGTTGCAGCCTGTTGTAGGCATCCTGTTGAGATTAAAAAGTATATGGATCTTTGGATTTTACTTTGTAAGAAAAATGAAAAATGCCATTCATCGATGATGAAGAAAAAAGAAAAAAGGAAATCATGACACATGACTCTTCCAGTGTAATATCCTTTTTTAATTTGTCATAAACCATCCATGTTAGGGATAGTCAAAGACAGGTACTGTGAGCTCTATGTGCACTTACATGCTGCAGCTTATCATTAACATCTTGCTGAGATTCTTCACCCCCAAAGGTAGGTGTTTCTTGTAGTGCCTTTGCCAAGTTCTCAACGCCTTGCTTTCCTCGTCTCTCTCGCTCCAGATCAGTTTTCAGCATTTGTATGAACTTCTCCAGAGCCTGAAATTAACGAAATATCTTGTTACAAATGTATAGTACAGATTATAACAGTGTGGAGCATGAAAAGGTAAAAAAAACTACAACAATCAAGATGAATAGATCCAAACAAATATTGTAAAGCTCAGCAACTTCCCTCATATCAACATACTGGGTATTCTGATTAAACTATTCTGAATGGGAAGACCTATATCATGTAAAAACTAACCTCTTTTCTTCTTTCTCTGTTCATGATATTGTTCATATCTTCAGCATAGAAGTCAGGCAGCATTTGTTCTGGGATATTTTCTCCAGTTCCCTTGGCAGATATCACAGTCTGTATATCTTTTTCTACATCGCATGCAGCTACAGGGTCATCAAGACGGCTTGCAATCTGTCAAAAGATCAAGAACAACACAATTATAAAAATATATGTGCCTGGAAAGATTGGGAAACCTCTTCAGTTACATGGTACAAAAAAGAAGAAATAGAAGAAGAAGTGCAAATATAAAAATCTCCACTTCATCTAGTTATATGTGATCATGGAAAATAAATGGAAATCTTAACATCAAGTATGATATAAAATCTGAAAATCCATAAATTACTCACAGCAACTAGTTTCGGGGCAGCTTCCTTTGCATTCTTATGGTACTTTACAACAAGGTCCTTCAGTGCTTGTAAACGTTCCTCTTCTAAAGTCTGGAAACAGTTGCTGCCTTTGTAAATTGCAGACTCCCATTCAAGTCTGCAAAGAAGAGTATTGGTAAATACAGTATCTTAAAGCACATTCTGGATAAACACTTCAGACTACAGCTATATACACTCCAGTTTCATAGGCTATCACATTAATTCTATGTGATTTACTATACTCTTCACTCCACAAATAGAATCAAGTATAGACAAAAATGTTAAAAGCAAGTTATCCATTCAAAAAAACAACGAAATGACAAACTACCTGGCTCGTTCTGTGCGGATGCAACATGTGTAATACTCCAGGTCACTCTTCTGGACTGCCTCTTCGGCTTTTCGTCTTTGCTTCTCCACCTAAGAAGAAGAAAAGGAAGATGTTATACTTATCATATGGTAGTTCCATGAAAAAGGTCCAATACATGATTACAAAAAGATCTGATCTCAAAAGAAAGAAAGAAAAAAATACTAATACTTGAGATGTAACAACTACAAAGATGACCTGTGTCAAAAGAATGACAATACGAAAAAATATAAAAGTACCAAGGACTGTCTACACACCTTCAAAGCCTCCTTTTCTGATAGGGTTTTGCCTCGGCCCAATCTCGCTTCGAGCATCATGTCCTGAATCTTCTCATTTTCTCGGCAGTTCCCATAACACTGTTTCTTGGACTTGGTTTCTGCTGCTCGCCAGTCATGCAGATTCTTGGTGGTTTTGTCGACCATGCTTTCTACTCCTTTACGGATCTTGTGCTGTGTCTCTATGAGCTGTCGGAGTGGTCTTACAACGTCATCTGTGATTGCTGATGCAATTGATCTGCAATGAGGTGGATGGGTTTAATATTTTGTCAGTCTATTATGCTTTATATCTATATGTTATCTATATTACTTTCTGGATGAATAAAATGCATAATACATCAAAAGGGACACCACAAAATGGGGAATATGGTGTGCAATTAAAGTCCCACTTACTTTAATCAACAAGGTCATCTAAAGATTTACCAATTAGCCAACAAATAATAAATCAAATAAGACAAATACCCCCCATCCTTTTCCTTCCTTCCTCTCCCCACACCTTCCTCCACCTCCCTTCGCTCCCTCCCCTCCCTCACTTTCCTCTCATCTCCCTCCTTCTTCCCCTTCCCTCCCTCTCCCCTCAACTCCTCCACAAACTTACTTGTGTAGATCTCCCTCCTGTTCGAGCTCAGCCCCCACCATCTGCCAGGCCTGGTTGACGGTGCCCATGCTCTCCTTCGACGCCTTCAGGAGTTTGGCTGACAGCTTGTGCAGGCCCTTGGCGTAGTTGGCCTCCAGCTCCGCCCTGTAGGAGGAACACAAAAATTCTCATTTAAGTTATTTGTTCGCTAAATACATTCAGGCGTCTGCAGAAGGAAAACATGATGATTCTTCAATTTAGATTATCTGTGTATTATATGAAAATGATAGTAGAAGTAGGAGTACTACTACT
>NW_020870178.1:78662-81162 GCF_003789085.1 Penaeus vannamei | reverse complement strand
TCTTCCTTCTTCTCTTTTCCTTCTTCATATTCCTCCTTCTTCTTTTCTTTTCTCTCTTCTTCTTTTTTTTCTTTCTTTTTTTATTTTTTTCCTTCTTTTTCAATTTCTTCCTTCCTTCTTTTTCTTCTTCCTCCTATTTCCCTTTTTTCTTTTTTCTTCTTCCTCTTATTACTTTACTCCTCCCACCTCCTCCTCTTCCTTTCTTCCATGCTGCCTTCCCCTTAATCTATATTGGGTGCATTCTGCTTATCCTCTCTTCTTCCCCTCCCATTCACTCCATTCCCCCTCGCTCCCTTTCCCTTCCCCTTTTACCCCGTCTCACTGCCTTCACCCCCTTCTTTCCGTTCCTCCCTCTTCCTCGTCGTTTACACCTCCTTCCCGTTTATTCCAATTTCCCCTGCCTCCTCTTCCCCTTCCCCTTTACCCCATGTTTCTCCCCACTCGCTCCCCCCGTTTTCCCTTCCCTCCCCCCTCTTCCTCGTCTTTAGCCCCTCTTCCGTTTTATTTCCATCTTCCCCCCTCCTCTTCCTTTCCCCCTTCCCCCCCCTTTACCCATTTTTCTCTCCCTCCTCGCCCCCCTTCTTCCCCTTCTCCCCCTTCCTCGTCCTTTACCCCCCTCCCTTTTCCCGTTTATTCCATCTCCCCCTCTCCTCTTCCCTTTTCTCCCCTCTTCTCCCCTTTCCCCCCCCTCTTCTCCTCTCCCTTTCAACTGTCCCCCCCCCCTAAATTCCTCAAATCTTGCCCTCCAAACTGACCCATTCACATGCGTCCCTTAAATCTTCACGTCCCACACTATGTCGTTCTCGTCCACATACCGCCCGCCGCCCTCTCCCTCCTCTTCCGTCTTCCTTCCTCTGAATTTCTGGTTCTTTCAGTCCTTCAATCCTTCTCCCCCTCCCCTCTCTTCCCTTCCCCTCTCAGATTTCCCCTGTCTCCTCCTCCCTTCCTCTCTCCTCTCTTATCCTCTCCTCCCCTCTCCCTCTCTTCTCTCTTCTCTCTCCTCTCTTCTCCCCTCCTCTCAGATTTCCCTGTCTCCTCCCTCCCCCTCCTCCTCCTCTCCTCCCTCTCCTTATCCCCCTCCCCCCTCTCCGACCTCCAACCCCTCCTCTCTCTTCTCCCCTTCCCTGACCTCCCTCCCCCTTCCTGAAATCCACTTTCACCCCCCCCCCCCGTTCATACCTCCACTTTTGCTTTTTTTTAGTGTCCAAACCCCAGTCTCAGAGGTGAAAGTGCCCCCACTCCCCCCACCCCTCTCCCCCCCCCCTCCGACGTGCCCCCTCTCTTGCACGCCACGCCCCCACGCACGAGCAGTCTCTGATGACCACACATGCCTTCCCCCTCCTCTTCCCCTTCCCCTTCGCTTTTATTTCACTTTCCATTTTAGAACCTTTGTCTCTTTCCCTTCTCTCTATTTCATCTGTCTGTCTCTGTCTCTCTCTCTCTCTCTCTCCTTCTTCCTTCCTTTCCCCTCCATCCCCCTCCCCCTCCTCCTTCCTACTCTTCCTCCCCATCCACTTCCTTCTCTTCCCCTCCTCCTTCTTCCTCCTTCCCTAGCCCTCTCCTCCCCTCCTCCTCCTCCTCCTTCTTCCTTCCCTAGCCTCTCTCCCTTCCCCTTCCTCCCCCTCCACCTTCCTTCTTTTCCTCCACCCTCCTCCCTCCTCCCTTCCCTCTCCCCTCCTCCCCCCACTCCACCTTCCCTCTCCCCCCTCCCCCACACCCCCCACCTTCTTCTTTCAAAAGGTTTACGTAATGCCAAAAGGGTCACGTGCCGAAGACCAGCTGATGTCCCGATACACATAAGAAAAAAACATAAAAATAACCGCTATTTCGCCCGTTATCCTGCTGCTCTTTACTCCCTTCCTCGTGTCCTTTGATACACGAGGGACGGAATGAGGGGAGGAATGAGAAAATGAGGAGAAGAATGAGAAAATGAGAAGATGAGAAAATGAGGAACAAGAATGAGAAATGAGGAGAAGAATGAGAAAATGAGGAAGAAATGAGAAAAATGAGAAGGATGAGAAAATGAGGAGAAGAATGAGGAAAATGAGGAGAAGAATGAGAAAATGAGGAGAAGAATGAGAAAATGAGAAGAATGAGAAAATGAGAAGAATGAGAAAATGAGGAGAAGAAATGAGAAAATGAGGGGGAAATGAGGGGAGATGCGTAACACGAGGTCGGGCGGTCGTGGGAACCATGAGGCGAGGCGAGTGAATCGAATGAGGTGGCGGCCAGCAATGAGGAGGAGGGAGGGAAGGAGGAAGAAGAGGGAGACATGGAAGGACGGGAAGAGGAAGGGAAGGAGGGGAAAAGGAGGATAAAGAGGGAGTGAGTGAGGGAGGGAGGAGAGAGAGAGAGGGAGAGGAGAGAGGGAAGAAAGGAGGAAGGAGTTGGAGGATAAAGGGGAGAGGGAGGGGAGGGAGAGAGGGAGAAGAAGAGAAAGAGAAGAGAGAGAGAGAGAGAGAGAGAGAGAGAGAGAGAGAGAGAGAGAGAGAGCAGAGAG
>NW_020870178.1:50938-73438 GCF_003789085.1 Penaeus vannamei | reverse complement strand
TCTCCTCACCTTCGCCCCCCGCCGCCTACCGCACCCACCACGCCGCCGCCCGAACTCTCATTACTAAGTCCACTTACTGTATCTAAGATCCGAGTCGAAGTTGCCCAGAATTTCGGAAAAACATTTGGAGGCGATTGTCCCGTCTTCCACCACTTCCCTCAACCTCACTGTATAAACACCACAACAGCCTCGATCCTTACTCGCTCGGCCGGAGAGAGAGTATTCAATCTTTTATAGTTCCAATCGAAACCTTCTTTATCCACCGAATCGCTTTGCTTTTGCCTCCTCGTAGAGCGTCAGAAACTCATCCTCTTACACTTATAGCCACAAAAACCACAACAAAACTTGTGGTCGAGAAAATCTAAAACCAAAAATGTGAATAATATATACTTTATTACTCCCAATTTTCTCGTCAATGAACGGTAGGTGGACGGAATATGGACGTGCGCTGTATGTGGGAAGCTTTAAGTACTAAGAGAGGCCGGGAAATAGGGAAAAAACGAGACAATTCACTCCCGGGGATCTGTGGCTTCTGCTAGACCCTGAAAATACCACCAAAACAACGCAAGTGTTCAGTATATTTTTCGTTTTTTCCCTAATATCTGGATCTTTTAGTAGATAGGTTTAGGTCGATAGAGCAAATGGGGAATAAAAGGAAGGTTAGGAGGGGAAAGCCATTGGTGGTTTTACTATAATAAACTGATTCCAGGCGTGGAAAAGGTACTTCGTGCGTTGGTGTGTGTTTTTACTCGCATTTGTTTGGGTAAAGGATTTTAAATCGCTGCAAGGCTTTGTTTTGCTGCAGTTTTATGAATTGTTGTTTATATGAGATCATTTTACAACAGAATATTACGTTTGGCATGCACGATATCAGATAAATGACTAATGATTTTTGTGCAGGGCTGGGGGGTAAGGTTTAACTGTTCTTTTATGGGGAAAATGGAGTGTTGTGAATAGGCAGTGCATTTGAAGTATTGCAAAATATGCATGTTGTATAATGTTTTCATGAATATGAAAAGAGCAATTGATTTTTTAATATGAGTAACCTGTCCGAAAGGCTTTATATTTGTAATGTTGCAGATTTGCTTTTAGTTTTGATATATAGTTAGATAGTAATTTATAGTCATGACTATGTAATCACAAACAAAGCATGATTTACTTTTTTATTTGGTGATTCTTCAGAGTAGTACAGTACAAAGATATAGAAATATAAGCCTTTATAATTATTATAAGAGTACCCAAATAACATGCACACTCCTATGAATAAAGCTTCGTAAGTGAAACTGACTCAGATGATAGCTGCAGTAAAGGACTACGAACCTTTACGTAGTATATTAAGGCAAGATAGAGCTTTATGGTCAGATGAGAGACCTATCCAAGTGCTGTCTTGCCAGAATATATATGGTAGAGGTTTGTTGGTCTTTGTCATTATGCGAAGTGGAGAGACATGAACAAAATCATATAATAGAGAATTTTATAGTTAAAACCAAACTTTTACCTCCCTTTAAAATACTGTATCTAAAATCTACCCTTATTTTACTATATTAAGACTTTGGATACATTATGGTATCAAATTGGTTACTTGTAGAAAATGTTAGCCTCTAGAAAACCTATATTTCATTTTTTTGCTTATTACTGTCATGTTCAGTTATATTATTTGTGTTTCAATATATTCACTTTACTTAAAGTAATACACAACAGCTTGTTTTGCTTGGAGGAAGATACTTCTCTCTCTCTCTCTCTCTCTCTCTCTCTCTCTCTCTCTCTCTCTCTCTCTCTCTCTCTCTCTCTCTCTCTCTCTCTCTCTCTCTCTCTCTCTCTCTCTTCTCTCCCTCTCTCTCTTTCTACCCTCTCTCTCCCTCTCTCTCTTCATTCTCTCTCTCTCTCTCCTCTCTCTCCCTCTCTCTCCCTCCCTCTCTCCCCCTCTCTCTCTCTCTCTCTTTCCTCTCTCTCTCTCTCTTTCCCTCTCTCTCTCTCTCTTTCCCTCTCTTTCTCCTTTTTTCCCTCTCTCTTTCCCCTCTCTCTTTCCCTCTCTTTCCCTCTCTCTTTCCCTCTCCTCTCTCCCTCTCTCTCTCTCTCTCTCTCTCTCTCTCTCTCTCTCTCTCTCTCTCTCTCTCTCTCTCTTCTCTCTCTCTCTCTCTCTCTCTCTCTCTCTCTCTCTCTCTCTCTCTCTCTCTCTCTCTCTCTCTCTCTCTCTCTCGCTTTCACTCTCACTCTCACTGTCACTTGCACTTGCACTTGCATTTTCACTTTTTCTCTTACTCTCACTTTCTCTCTCACTTTCTCTTTCACTCTCACGGTTTGGCCGGCAATCTCTCTCTCTCTCTCTCTCTCTCTCTCTCTCTCTCTCTCTCTCTCTCTCTCTCTCTCTCTCTCTCTCTCTCTCTCTCTCTCTCTCTCTCTCTCTCTCTCTCTCTCTCTCTCTCTCTCTCTCTCATTCATAAAACATTATGTTACATATGTTGCAATATATTCACTTCACTTATTTTTGTATTATATAATTGCTGCGTTTGGATAAGAACAATTTTTTTCTTTCTCAGTCTTTCTCTTTCCTCTCTCCTCTCTCTTCTCTCCCCTCTCCCCTCTCTTTTCTCTCCCCTCTCTCTTCTCTCCCCTCTCTCTTCTCTCTTCTCTCCTTTCTCCTCTTCTCCCTTCTCTTTAACCTCTCTCATTCTCTTTATCCTTTTCTCTCTTCTCTCTTTTCTCTCTCTCTCTTTTCTCTTCTCTCTCTCTCTCTCTCTCTCTCTCTCTCTCTCTCTCTCTCTCTCTCTCTCTCTCTCTCTCTCTCTCTCTCTCTCTCTCTCCTCTCTCTCTCTCTCTCTCTCTCTCTCTATTTTCTCTCTCTTACTCTTTTTCTCTTTTTCAACTTTTCTCTTTTTTTTCTCTTAGTAATCTTCATTTACTTTATTGTAATAGTTTTCCTTGAAGACATGGCTTCCTAGTATATTCTTAATGTGAACACTAAAACATTTAGTAGAATATTTTAGAGTATTTTTCCTTTGTGGCCGAAATCTTCTGGTGGTGTTTGGAAGTTGGAGTCTGTCTGGTGCCGAAAGTGATTAAGATTCCAGATTTTCCTAGCACACAAGTGACTCATAGGTGCTGTATGATTGTACATGTCACTTGATGTCTTCCTACTTCATTTATTGTTGCAGGGACACAATCCCCTATCCAAAACCCTTTGAGCTGGTTGTGCTTGCATTATTAATTTTTTTGGTTTTCAGAAATTCAAATAATATTGCAGTAAAAATGTATGAATGCTCAAATTATGAAGGGTAGAAAAAAGAGTTCAAACATTTTTACACTATATATAGAGTAATATACTGATAAATAAGATAGAGGGATGTTAACCCCTTGGATCCGGTTGCATGACGGAAATCACGAAGCTGAAAACCACGGGCAATGATTTACATAAGTGGCCAACATCCCGAGCGTGCGGCATGTAGGTCGGGTGTGCATAAACACCCATGAGCAGTGACGAGACTCTGTGCCTCACTTTTGAAAAGTGATTTTGTGTAAACTTTTTTAGCTTTATCTCCATTTATCCAGATGGTAATTACTTAATTTCCTTGCTCAGGTTCCATATCATCTTTCTATGTACTAAATAGTAAGAAAAAAATATATGGAGCATTTGGTTATTTGTGTCATATATCTCATTTTTTTGTATTTCTCAAATTTAAGTAATACAACTTGTGCCGCCAGTCACAGCGGCCAGGAATACGGTGCGCAGCATGGAAATGACATCCTCCCTGGAGCTAGCGCTCTTCCAGTCACTGCTTATGCACGTTACACTCCACATTCGTCTATCGATGGGAATAATGCTAAAGCCCCCTTCCAGGTGCCTAATGAGTCAAATCACACTCCAAGAGGTCTATGCACTCGTGGTGAGTCTTTTCCATCACCCTGGCCTTGGATCTTGATGGTTTGTTCACGTCACCCGGGCAGAGGTCCATTTGCCCAATTGGCGGTATATTCACGTTACCCGGGCAGCTACCCAAGTTTTTCCTTGACGTGACCGCAATGTCATCGGGGTATAAGGGGTTAAAGACCATAAGTAAGTCTAGTAGGTAGGCTTTTTGCACATAAACTCAACGCTAAAGATATTCGGTTTTCAGAGGTATGGATATGGGATTGTTAACCTGAATTTTCTGAAAGTTATAGCATTTCTTCATGAAATAGAAATGTTAGGAGAATTCATAATCACAGTGTGTTTGTCTCTATGAATTATGGGTCTTCTTCTGCAAATGGAATATTCATTATGATTATTTGTATTCTTTGAATTAGAAATTTTGTGTTCCTTATCCATTGCTTATAAAAATTATGAATGCAGTTAACTAAGTTTCAGTCCATTATCACAAGTTTATCCATCCACTCAAAATGAAGCTCTTTTCAGTTTCATTTCCACCACCGAGTTCTAGACAGATAACAAGGCCAGTTTTGACACACCAGAGATGATATATTTTCAGTTCAATTTGTGTATATCAATATTGTAATAGATTTAACCATTAACAAACCTAAACCAGCATGTTCAGTTCATCTATAAACAATGTAAATGGTCCATAGATCAACAGACAAATACATTTATTCCACTTATTGTACCAAATGATTATATTGCCGCCATTTCCTCATGATTGTAGCAGGAAGAAACAGTGCCACATGAAGCTGTATTGATTGCAGTATTGCATGTATGTTGATGGTGCCCCTTGAAAATTTATTTTCAACACGTAACCAGAATAAATGCAATGGTGGTTTGTTGGCTTTTACCACAGCACCAAAAATATTCAGACTATTGTGATTTTTATAGACACACTGTGCCATGTGGTTGTAAGATTCACTAAATGCACATGTACAATTTGTGCCCTCCCTCCCATATGGGTCACCTTAGCCTGTTGGATGGAGAAAGTGGTACTAGCATTTCAACACATATCATTCACTGCAGCTTTGTTTTGTGAATTGTGTTTGCACATTGATGGCCACTAAGGAGTCAATTAGTAGGCATATGATCTCCCCTTCCTTTAGTTTATATTATTATTTTTTTTTTTCTAAAGAATGATAATGAATAATGTTAATATGAATGCTGTTATTATTATTAATGACTTAATCATTAAAATGTCAAGAATTATATGAAGAGTGTAAAAGAAAACTAACAAATATCTCAAGAAATCAAGGAAAAGGGTAAACTAACAAGATAGTTCGGACTAGTGATTGACTTCTTGATGACTAAGCACTTGTCGATCCATCTGTGTTTAAAGACAGTTAATAAACTAAACTCACAGGAGCCATGTTATACACATGCATGCCATTGTGGGAAACAGTGGGTTGGCTAATTATTTGCGGTGGGATTTTACCAATTTCTTCTTTTACCTCAGGGTCTGCTGATAATAGATGCTGTACCATGTTTTTTTTTTTTTTTTTTTTTTTTTTTTTTTTTTTTTTTTTTTTTTGAGGGGGGGGGGCTTCTTCTTTGATAATGCTTTTGCCTTTGTCATTAATGAAACATTTTCAAAGAAAATGCACTGAAAAATACCATAAAGTGTCACACAAATTGTTGTGGTCAAGGGTTAATGTCACCATGTTTAGCCAATGTGAGATAGCAGATATAGGTAGATACATAATTATTTGTATGATTTACTTGCTGTTGTTATAATGATCAGAAGTAAAACCAAAATTCCTCTCTTTTATTTACAATATCGAAGAATTCCTTACCATTAATAACCATCAGAATATTCTAGGGAAGAAATCAGTTTAATTTTTGGGTTCAGTAGGCTAAATAGAAGTGGCGCTACTTGGTAACACTTTCCTTGGTAGGTTACTCCTTATGGTGATCTTAACCCATTGGCGCCGGGTGTCATGTACGTACATGCCATGGCTGTTGTGGACCAAACGCTGGGGGCATCATGCCATGCCCTTTCCCGTGCTACTGGCTTGTCGGACGGAGGTTGTTTTTCTCCACTAATAGCGGCTTCATTTATATGGTAAAGATTTTAGGCAATGGCACCTAAAGTGAAGGTAAACCTTCAAAATTTTAATATTTCTATAAATTTTAGCAAAATAAAAGCTTTTATGTCGCTCGCAAACTACTGATCGAGCCAGGTGCAAACAGGGGAAACTGCCGGTGCGCGCTAACAAGCCGGTGCATACGTAAATTTTTACCCGTCGCTGATGGGTTAACCCACTAGCACCGGTACATTTTCAAGCTGAAAATAATAGATTCCGGGCGGCTTCAAAAACGCAGGCCAGTACATGACGAGTGGGATATTTAATTTAATTTTACCATTATAATTTATATATTTATTTATTATTTATTTATTATTTATTTATTTATTTATTTTTTGTGATACACCTGGTACAAGTGGGTTAAGATCAGATTAAGGAAAATTTATTCATCTGATTATTTTTGTCATTTTAAAAACTATTTTCTTGGCAAATCATTCTACTTTGAATTTTAATCATGTTTTTGTATTTTCCACCTTTTGCTTTGCCATGTTTCATCCATTATGCACACATGCCTGAGAGCAATAATTGCCATATTTTAATCTCTGTGAGTGAATATCCCCTTTTTCCTTCTTTTTTCTATATACAAAACCTTTCCCAAAGTCCATTTATGTCTTTATTTTAATATCCTCACTGATTGTAGACATATCTTTTGCAGATCTAGTCATGGGGGCGGACCAATTCTTATTAACGTGGAATAACCACCGCTCCAATTTTGCCGAGGTCTTCACACAGTTGCGTGTGCAGGTATGTTCATTACAGTAGAAAGAACAACAACAATGATCATTTTCTTATATGTATTGTGTTTAAGATTAAATTGTATTCAGAAAAAGTCTATCTTATGCAGAAAAACTTGCACTTTCTAAAATTAGATGATTTAACCCATCAGTTGCAAGTACAGCTATAGCCATCATGAGATAACGGCCTATGACATTTATATGCATCACAACATGCAGCGGGTGAGCTGACTGCACACAGCTAGGGCTTAGCCACAAAGTCTAGACTGTTGCATAATTTAACATCACAAATAAATCATACCCCATCATCATAGCATTAATACAGGGTTATATAATGTAACTTATATAGATAAATTTGAATAATCATCAGTTTTAGTACAAGCATATGGATTATGGTGGTTTAGTGAAAAGTATGTTCATATATTTGAAAATATTTATTTTGGACTATTTTATCATAGAAATCCATATAATCTGTTAGCATGTTATGAATTATGTTACTGCTTTTTTATCCTTTGTAGATCATTGATCTGAAAGGGAATTTACTAATGACAATTTGAAACTAGTAAAGATTATTGGGAAAACTTTGAAAATCTCAGACATTTATCTTTCATGTTTATCTCGTCCATTGTTGCGGGTAAATGTTACATTCTGTGGCATTTAATGTGCACTTTGTCAAGTTTTGCCAAATTTTGTAATGGTTCTCATGACAAGCTAGTGTGTATGGTATCTATTACATCCTGTTTATTCCCAATGGGACCTGTCATGGTGCAGTAAGGTGCATTGCATTCTACCGTGGTCTGACCCGGTGCGTGAGTTTTTGGAGAGAGAATGAGAAAAATGTGACAGACCCAATTAGAATGTGACGGGTTTGGAGGGAACGTGCTTTTATTCATGGTAGATTGTGGACCAAAATGTAGAGCAGTCCCTCCCCCCACCCATGACTTGTCCCAGATACTGTTATAGAATTAGAGAAAATTTAATAAGACCTAACACACCTTGAATATGGAGGGAAAGAGGGTTAAGATCCCATGACAGACTACAGTTTGAGCAAACGGGGCTGCCATGGCCACTGGGAGAATAATGTAAATCTACCCTAATGAATTACGGGTAATGAAACATGTTGTAATTCCTTATTCAGTACTGTTTGTTAAAGCATAAGTCCTCTCCTTCCCAACCACAGTTCTTTCCATTTTTGCCACTTTTGTATTTTTTGTTCATAAAGTTGAAATCAAGAAAAAAAATCCAAATAAGTTGTAAATATAGATACAAACTTTGGGTATCTTTTACACTGACTTTGTAAACATTTTCTCTATCTTTTGCATTATTTTTTTTGTGTGAGAAGGATAATAAAAATACTTTATATTTCCAACAGGACCAGCTTGTTGATGTGACTTTGCTCTGTGATGGTGGCAGCTACCCAGCCCACCGCCTTGTTTTGGCAGCTTGTTCACCGTACTTTCACCAGCTCTTCACACGATTACCCACCCAACATCCTCTCATCTACCTCAGAGATGTGAAGCAGGCAGAGCTTGAAGCCCTGCTGGAGTTTATCTACCGTGGGGAGGTCAGTTTGGTTTCTTCTTGGTGTTTTCCGAGTCCCTTGTTTTTCCTGATGTACTGTTTTGTAGTAGCGTGGGATTTATTTTTGTGTATGGAGTTGAGCAAAAAGACTTATGGTTAAGATTAACAGGGAATTGCCAGTTATGTATATGGCGTATTTTACAAGAGGTTTTAGTAGATTTAAAGAGAGGAAGTTCACTTTCTTATTCTTGGTGACCAAGTTATAACTTTTTTTATGGGTATATACAAATTCTGTCTTTTTTTAGACCAAGTTTTTTGAATGGCCAAATAATGTGAAGGAGGACCCCCCCCCCCCAGTATTTTTTTTAATTCTTATAGGTCTTACTTATATATACATACTCTAAGTCATCATATTATTTGCCTGTTGAGAAATCTGGTTGTGCTATTAGAAAATCAATAAAATTTCAAACTTGATAAGAAAAAATAAAAAGATAGTTATGGTTCATTTTATTTTGGCAAGTATTTGTATATGAGGAAATGCATGTATATGTATATATATTTTCTTCTCTCACGCTCTGGAAACTAAAGCCCATGTTTATGTAAACTGTTCAACCTGTCTGCATGTTATAGAAATTAACACATACTTTTAGATATCTTATCACATCTAAAATTCAGTAATATAGAAAGGAGAGTTTTTTTTGCTTTATGACAGTTCTCTCTCTCTAAATATCCTCCAAAATTCAATGTTGAAGAATGAGAGTATTAGTCCTCAATCTTTGTTTCTACATATGTTTCCTTTACTATTCACTACAATTGTAGAAAACCTGTGAGAAACTGGCAGGCATTTTACCTGACTTTTTCATTAATGTATGTATGTAGAGAGATATGGATGAGAATGAATATTCTCACAATAGAAGAGATGCCACTTGCTACTCTATCCACAACAGCCATGGCATATATGTACATGCCATCCAGCGGTAAGGGGTTAAACAGGGTCTAGTAAAGAATGCTTCAGATCCCCTAGATGATATTCTTAGGCTTATGCAGAAGGGTGATCATTTAGGCCTGAGCCTAGTTCCAAAAACTGGGTTTAATAGATGAGAAATTGATTTTTTTTTTTTTCTTCTCCTTCTTCTTCTTCTTTATACATATAGTAGCACAGTACTGACAAGGGTCCTTTATTGCAATCCCACAGGTGAGTGTTGCCAACAGTGAGCTTACAGGCCTCATCAAAATAGCAGAGAGCCTGCGCATCAAAGGTCTTGGAGATGTTTCCCAGCGTGATCAGCAACCCCAGGCTGGGGAGAAGAGAGCTGGAACACCTTTCTCTCCAGCCTCCCCTGTGTCCCAAAACAATAACCCCCGACCCAAAAAGGTACCACGTCTTTCTAATAACAACGGAGAATCAAAGGGCCTGGAGCCAAACTTTGCCTCCTTGCTCTCTCCCGCCAACAGCTACGGCCATGCCCTGAACAAGTCCAGCAATAACAAGAGTAGTGATGGATTTGCACAGCTCATGGACTCTGGGTGTCCAGATCTCCCCGAGCAGGAACTAGATAGCGACCAAACCCCAAACCCTGCATGGGACCCATCCCTCTCCGAGTCCAAACTAAGATCTTGCCTCGAGGGCCTGGAGTCTGTCACCGCCGCTCAATCACTTGCTCAGTCTGTTGCTCACACAGTCGCTCAGTCCATCGCAATCCCTCGAACCCTTTTCACTTCCACCCCTACCAAAGTATCATCAAGCAAAAAGGAATCGACTGACAATGCCAAGGAGGGCAGCCGCGGCTCCTCCCGGAGAAAGAACCACGAGCCCCAAGAAAGCAAGAGAGGCAAAGGAGGATTGATAAATGCCATGTTGAACGTCAATGCAGACACAGAAAAGGAGGGAAAAGTAAGTTTTTTTTTATTCTTTCCTTTTTTTTTTCAAATAGAGTTTACCTTTTTATATGTTTGGATAATATATCCGGGAAAGATATAATGAAGAAATAGCCTATTAACCAAAATATTTGCATTTAATCTTAATTGGCCTAGTCCATGTGATATCACCTATGTTTATACAGCCCTGACAGAATTTTTCCCAATGGGTAATTAACCTATTGATGCCAGATACATGCACTGTAGATTTGTTTGTTGACTTTGCAAATGTCACCTCTGAGCTGGTTTAGAGGCCTGCTTGACCTCACCTGGTTGCCCTATCCTTTGAATGTTTGGGAAATAAAGTCAAATAGTACTATTAATGATATTATTTTTATGGACATTATAATTATTATTATTATTATGTTATAATGATGCTAATAGTGATAAAGCAGAAAAAAAGCAAAAATTCAAGGAATATGACAAATGAATGAGAACAGGTATGCCAAGTAATTAATTCCTTGATGACTCCTTGGAACCGTCTACATGCCAGTAAAATTAAGAAATTAAAATTGCAACAGGCAGTGCATGTGTACTGGGCCTCCCAACATCAACGGGTTAAAAGAGGACTCCCATGACCTGTCAGCCATTTAAAAAAGAAGCTTAGGACTTACTAGTTTTAAAAGAAAAAAAAGAGATATGCTTTGAAGGGTAAATCCAGTCCCACAGAAATCTCAGTAATCCATAGGAAAAAATAGTAATTCTTCAATTCATTTTGAAAGTACTTTAAAGCCAGAACCAAGTTATCCAGATCATGAGGTAAGCTGAAAGGCACCATGATATCAGTGACCTTGAAATGTAATGGAGTTATAAAGCTTTCAGTATTAGTCGCTGATTACCAATTGAGTCAAAGTATCATGATTGTAGGAGGAACAGACAAGTTTTGCTTTTGCTGTTCTTTGCCTATTTTCTTGCTTGTGCCACACATTTGTGATTTATCCTTTTGTTGCATGTTACCCCGTTTTCCTCATTTGCTTGCACACTTTATGTTATGTCCATATTTACTGGTAAATTTGATGTGTGTTCAAGTTTTTGTTCACATTCCTTACAATGTCTTGGTATCTGAGTCCAGAAGTAAATACAACCATCTTTAGTGGGAAAAAAAAGAAAAAGAAGGAAAGAAAAAAGAAAAAAAGAGATTGCCGAATTGAGTGATCGTGCAGCGTTTATTTCGTATATTATCTGTGGATCATAAACTCTCGGGGTTTACTCTTATCTTATCTTGTTGACAGGTCTAATTTCTGTAATTTTTCCCTCCCAATCACCAGTTTTTGCTTTGGTTTTATTTGTGCTTTGGTATACTGTGTTTTTTATGAAGTCCGGAATTATGGCTTTTCTTTGTTATTGTTTTTATTCTTTTTATTTCTCTTTTCCTGTTGTAAATTTAATATCTGTCATAAAAAGAAAATATTATTACAGTTATTAGATAGTACTCTAGTATAATTAGAAATTATAATGATAGTGTAAATGAGATTTTCTTTTTCAGTTGAATTTGTAATTATTGTTTGTATTTAGAATTCATCTTTTACTTTTATTTTTGTATTTATTTATATTAATTTTACATATTTCCTGTTCTCAATTTTTTAGCTGAAAGTCTGTTTTATATTTGTTGATGTTCATATTAGTTGTAGGCTTATATTTCTAATTCCAAACGGATTTCACCCATTCATGTTGGTAACATCCTGTGCATTTGAGCTTGAATCTTCAAATGTAGAAATATGAAGTCTTTCATATATAAACCATTAAGGGGTTAGAACAGTTAGCAGAAATGGTAAAGGTATTCTTATCAACACTGTAAATATTACACCACCACAAAATCTGGCTATTAGTAAAGCTTGACTCTGGAAAGAATCTATATAAGTTAGTGCTGAATAGAATCAAAGGTGTTTGCTACAAGAAGGATAATCAAGCCAATCTCATTGGAGTTTATGAGGTCACATGTATTTCTTCTTATTTTTCATTTTTACTTTTTTCTGAACAGCAGGTTGCCAAGGAGAATGTCAAGACCGAGCCGGACACGGACAACATCACAGACACCGACACCTGTCCTGAACCCTCTCCACTGCCCCTTTATGATACCACAACAGACATTGCAGGATCCATTGGGGATCTGACAAACCCCATCTTTGCTAGCTATCGCCACATGCTCAGCTTAGGGAATGATGACCGCTCGTTCTCTCCCCTGATCCCAACGACTGTCCAAGAGCAGCAGCAGGTCCCATCCCCCACTGGGAGGGAATCACGGGTGAGTAGTATTTGTGAATATGTGTATGGGTGATAAGTCCAGTCAATTTTCAGTATATATTAGATATGTATGTGTGCGTGCCTGTGTTTTTCTACAATTTCTGAAGTACCTCAAAATACCTAAATTTTAACTGTTGACCGGTGGGGTGTGATACAGTTAGTATGGAATAAGAGTAACTAGGGCTTTTTTTCTTTCTTTCTTTCTTTCTTTTTTTCTTTTTTCTTTTTTTTTTTTTTTTTCTTTTCTGCCTGCAGTTTGAGGGTGGGGTTAAAGATTGTTAAATTTGTTTAAAAACTGAGGTTGAAAGTTGAGTTCTGCTCAGCAGTTCATGCCTGAATTAAGGAATCCTTAAAAGACAAGTAGCTTAATTGATGCAAAATCTAAAATTAGAATAAAAGTTGAGTATTGGGTGCTACAGAAAATAGGGGGAATAAATCTTATTATTTGTGATATTTTGACTGCATAGTTTTGAAGGCCATCTAAAATATAATGTGAAGTATTTGAAAATGGGTGATGGTTTGTCTACTAAATTTGTTTATCTGCTGTAAAGACAAATGAATAATTAACTCCTTAGTGATGGGTGTAGCCATAGCCATCGTGACCTAATCATGTTTTACGTGTATACGAATCATAACTTGCTCATGAGTGAGCAGGCCAGTTCTATGAAGCATAAACCCTGCCAGAAAGACTAGACTTCTTGCAAAATAATTACGTCACAACAAATTCTGGCCCAGTCATGGTAGGGTTTGTTTTATGCATAGCTATTCTAAATATTTGGTATGTATAATTGAATGTGAATTGAATATCATTTCAGTTGTAATTATTATCATTTTATGAATCAGAGAAGTAAGACATTTGAAGTAATTAACAGACAAATGAAAAGTTGGATGCAAGTTCTTGTGTACATACAGGTTTTCTGCTAATTTTAGTTTTTAGAATTATAGTGTAATGGTTATCACACATTTCCATATCTTTTCTTTTATCATCATCATATTATCTGGTTTTAAAAATTTATTTACTATTATTCTGCTCTTTCAAATTCTTTCTGCTTTACATCCTCCTTTTCAGAATTTTCTTTATTTTTCAATGAAAGAAATATAATTTTTTCTGAGTTTTTAATGTTTATATTAATCTTTATTTAGTATTGTTGTGAAATATGTAATACAAATACACCACCATTGATGCTTCTGTTGCTACTACAAAAATGTGATAATACTAACACCAACAAAACAGCAATGATATCCACTAATCGCATCCTTGAGAAATTCTTACATCTGCAGCTAGATCTGTAATTTTGATAATGTTTCCAGAGCTTGACATGTCAGCTGTGTGGCGCAACCATCAAGCACATTGCCAATTTCCGTCGGCACATGAAACAACATCTCAACCCTCGGCGCTTCCCTTGTCCTTGGTGTTCTGCAGCATTTGGACGCAAAGACAACTTGAAGACCCACACACGGTGAGTAATTTGGAACAAAAGGATAGTGTACTTGTTGAGAATGAATTATTTTAACCCATTGGATCTTGGTGTCTCACTAACCACGCATGGCCCCAAATCTGGGTATTAGGCGCGCTCGCTCGCTCTCTCTCTCTCTCTCTCTCTCTCTCTCTCTCTCTCTCTCTCTCTCTCTCTCTCTCTCTCTCTCTCTCTCTCTCTCTCTCTCTCTCTCTCTCTCTCTCTCTCTCTCTCTCTCTCTCCCCCCCCCCCCCCCGCCCCTCCAGAGGAGAGAGAGGAGGAGGGAGAGAAAGAGTCAAGAAGAGAGAGGAGAGAAAGAGAAGAGAAGAGAAGAGAAGAGAAGAGAGAAGAAGAGAAGAGAAGAGAGAGAGAGGAGAGAAGAGAAAGAGAGAAGAGAAGAGAAGAGAGAGAGAGAAAAGAAGAGGAAGAGAGGAAGAAAGAAGAGAGAAAGAAGAGAGAGAGAAGAGAGAGAGAGAGAGAGAGAGAGAAGAGAAAGAGAGAGAGGAGAGAAAGAAAGAAGAGAGAGAGAGAGAAAAAGCAAAAAAGCCCCCTTCTAAATGCCAAATGAGTGTAATTACCCTCCAATAGGTTTTTACACTTTCCATCACCCTGGCCATTGCTCATAATATTGATTTACTCATAGTTTTTCTTTTTTGATTAACTTTTATTTTTGTATATTGTTTTTTCAGTTAGTTTACCAGTAGATTGTTATAGACAATTACGAACTGATTAACAATAGGAAACATATCATTGAGGGGCAACTATTTGAAGTAATTGAAATCAATTTTTTTGGTATAAATGTCAAGGTGTCAATTAACCCGTTGGATCTGTGTGCTTCACGGAAATCACTATGCCAAAAATATGGACATAGGGTTATGTAAGTAGCCAACATCCTGGGCATGCGGTGTGTAGACCAGGCGTGCACGAACACCCATGAGCGGTGACAAGACTTTGTGCCTCCCCTTTGCAAAGTTATTTCGTTTAAACTTTTTAAGCATTTTTGCCATTTTCCAATGTCCATATTTGTCTTGATTTGCTTTATCCAGATAGTGATAGCTTTATTTTCCTTACACAGACTCCATATTATCTCTCTATGAAGCAGATAACTCAGTGCAAGAAAAAAAGAAAGTATGTAATATTTGGCTATTTGTGTCATATATCCCATTTTATTGTAATTTTCAATTTTCTGTAATACAACCTGCGCCGCTGGTCACAGCAGCCACTAATATGGTGCACAGCAAGGAAATGGCGTCCTCCCTGGAACGGGAGCTCTTCCAGTCACGGCTTACACATGTTTCATTCCACAATCGTTTATTGATGGGAATAATGCTAAAGCCCCCCATCAAAGCGCCAAATGAGTCAAATCACACTCCAAGAGGTTTGTGCACTCATAGAGAGTCTTTTCCATCACCCTGACCTTCGCTCATGACGGCAAGTTCGTGCCATCTGTCCCGCAGCTATTTTGCCTGATGACGGCATGTTTATGACACCCGGCCCTCGACCCAGATTTTTGTGTGCTGTGCTGGCACAGTGGTAAGGTGCTGGTCTAGCAATCTTGCAGACCTACGTTCAATCCCACGCCCGAACAAGTGTGTGGTAACCCCGGCCATTCCTTGCACACGGGGTGATTTGGGCAAAATAAAACAGACGGTATGTCACAGCAAAGAATATCCATTGTAACAAATGGAATTAAAAAATATAGTAGATATGATTCGATGTCGACAAATTCATCATAAAAGAATGTTTAGGGTTCGGTGATAATACATGAGCAGTTACAAGTCTGTATCTCCAAAAATAAACTCGCAATGAATAGATATTCACACGGACTGGAGGCCCATGCGCGTTCAAGGCCGTCTCGCAGGGACCCACGCGACAAAGCTCCAAGCATTGCCACTGCTTTAGACTTTTCTGATTGCAATAGTTTTACATATGCACTTTCATTTGAAACTAATTAATTGATTAAACATCATTATGCCATTATAAATCGATTTACGAGATAAAAATAAATATAAAGAAAGAGTATAATATAATTTATTTGTTTAAACTCGTAAAATCGGCCTATAAATATCTGATATGTATTAGTACATCACAAGATTCATGCACGATAAACGAATATAAGAGATTTGATATAAGAGATTTGTATTTCAAAATATTTTTGATCTATCAACATTTTCTAAATGATTATTTGTAACGAACACTAAACAAATCATTGTCCCTCCATAACAAGTACTCCGCTGGTGACTAAACGTTTATCGCTTGTTTCGAGGCGGAATCACGTGGTTAGGCGATGGGGAAGAAGAGTAGACTAACCCTCGACCCAGATTTTTGTGTGCTGTGCTGGCGCAGCGGTAAGGTGCTGGTCTAGCAATCTTGCGGGCCTACGTTCAATCCCACGCCCGGCTAGTGAGTGGTAACCCTGGCCATTCCTTGCACATGGGGAGATTTGGGCAAAATAAAACAGACAGTATGTCACAACAAAGAATATCCATTGCAACAAATGGAATTTTAAAAACTAAATCTTTTCTATGACAGAACCGTACCGTCATCCAGATCATAGGGGTCAGAGAGGACTGTACTTGACTTACTCCATTTACCATATGCCGTTGGGGATGGCATGTGTGTATATGCCATGTTCACTGTGTATTTAATTTAGTCATTTTTTTACATATTGATGGCACAACAGGTACTAAATCAGCAATGAGCCAATTGCGAGAACTATGCTTTCTCACCTATTTACCCTTTTCCTTGATTTTCTGTAATATTTTCTGGTATTTAATACTACTGTTAGTAATGTCAATACATTATAGTAATTGGGATGTTTATGATAAAGATAATAGTATCAATGTTGATAGCATTAGTAAAAAGAAAAAAAAAAAAACTTTTTCTTGCAAACTCAAGGAAAGGTGAAATCAAGTGTCTTCCTTCGTGGCTAAGCACTGGCAGAGCCATCTGTGTACAGAGACATTTAATAAAACAATACAAAAGTGAACACTTTTCCCCGTGTGTATTGGGTTAACCATTATCCTGTTTTAGGTTTTAAATTTCATGGTTGCATGATGATAGATATGGAAAATAAGAATAAAAGGATGCAAATTTCATCAATAAAATGGACATATTTTGCAGTTGGTGACTTCAATATTAGCAAGTAAACTTCTTGTTAAAGCATATAATTTATAGTTAGTGAGCCCAGAAACTGATGAAGTTTGGAGAGTGCTTCAGATAGAAACATGTGATTCAAGAATTCTAATCAGATCCATGATGTGATAAATTGGGCTACATAAGTAGTCAATTAATTTTCTCATCTTTCTCAGAAGTGGTTTCTATCCTCTTTCAGTATCATTCAGGAAGCAAATGTCATGATGATAGTAATTGTTCATAAGATTGTTGCCTTCTCTTTACAGGAAGCACCATCCAGCTGAGGTTGAGGCCCAGGAAGCTGGCGTGTTACGAGCAGAGAGTGCTAGAACAGACAGTGGGGAAGGCGGAGAGGATGGCACAGTCCTTACAGGTTTGAATGGCCTAGAAAGTGAAGGGGGAGATGGCACAGCACCTGATGATGGTGACAAGGAGGATGTGGACCGGGAGGACTCATCAGACCATCACGAGAGCTTGGTGATCGCAGAGGACACAGAAGAGGAGGAGGAGGAAGAGGACGACTCGCACCTTCAGGTGGAGAAGGACTCTTAACTGTCTGGTAGCCAAAGAACCAAACAAGAACTAGGATACCACTAGGGCAGGTCAGGGTTTTTGCAGCTATTATAGCATGTGGAGGGGAGAGAGCTACAGACAAACAGACAGAGAGTGATCGATGAACATTCTTCAGTATTCTCTGCAGAAGATTTTTTTGAAAAAAGAAAAAAGCTCGGCCACCTCCTAGGATTAAGGTGAGAGGGTTTTAAAACTGCAGAGATGTTCTAACATTTCTATATTTTAACACGTAGCTGTGTTTGTAGCCGGTAAATTTTACAGTGCCTGTAATTGATAGAGGCAGACAGAGTTTGTTGCAAACAAATATTTTGTATCTATGACAATATTTGATATGCCTTAATATTCAATTATTGAATGATTCACAGTCTTTTGAAGGTTCAGGAATTTTGTATGAGATTAAAAATTGTGAAAAGCCTTGCCTCTTTGCTCATATCAGTACAGCCAATAGACACATCTAGGGTGTTTTACTGTACAATGAACTTTTCATATTTTGATGCATTGATGACTTTAGATTTCGTACCTAGTAGTGTCTAGTCAGAAGGAACTTACCTTGTATGTGTGTGTGTTTGTGTGTCTGCATTTCTGCGAGTGTGAAAGTGTGTTGATTTGAGTACAAGTGTTACAAAGAAGCTGCAATAATAGTCTAGTCTAAACATTGCCATATATACCAAACACTTTACTACATGATCACTCTTGTATGTGTATTATACGCTTGTACTTTGCTAATCAGCTCTGCTGTCAGGAAACTTGCTGAGTTGGAAATATTACGAAACATTCATATGATTTCCATAGTTTGGCCTTCTTTGGATTTATGTTTTATATACTTGTAATGTTAGCATTTCCTATCTAATATTACCACTATATATTTTATGCATAACCTAGCATTATATCTTTGAGGAACTTGTAATATAGTCATATATATTTTCTGTTAAACTTTTAAGCGAAGGGACCTATTTGTAGGCTGATTAAGCAGAGCGACATTCAGATTATGCATACAAAAAGAGAGTAGCTTATGCTCACATACGAACCAAAGTGTCTAATAGGAAATTGTTAAAACAATATGTGGTTCTTGCTGCCTGGTAAGACATTTCTTCAGTCATAAAGCTTTTGAAAGTTGTTTTGTGTTGACTCTTCTTGACTGATTTCAAAGCTTGTTATTTATTTTATAATTTTTTTCTTTTATGCTTGAGTAGCATTTTAAAGACATTTAAACCTAGTCCTACATCATCTTTAAAGTTTGGTTTTAGTCAGTTTTTGCTTAAGCATTGCAAGGAGTCTATGCACCCGGAGTAGAAGATACCAAGTTTTCCCATTGCATGAGTTCAGTACCAAAGAAAGTCATGTGTTTGTAATTGCTTCTCAGAGAAAGAAAATATAAGAGTTTGGTTCACTGCATCATTGCATCCTAAATGTGCTTAATTCTTTCTTTAAATCTGTGTGTGCATTTGTGAAGACGGTATTAGCCAGACCTGCATTTTGAGAACGGAAATTCATATAATAAGATCTAAATATTAGCCATTAGTCTTTTTCTGCACAGTTATGTATCCATTATTGGTCAGAGTCTGCAACTTTCTGTAAAAGAGCTAGAAAGTTTAACTTGTATGCACATTTTCATAGTTTTATGGAAAATATATTTTCTCTATGTGCACAGGAAATAATATATGGTTCATCAATTTTCTATAATGAGGTTTTTTATGTATAGCCCAAATTAGGATGTTTAAGAAATACTGTACTTAATGATATATTTAATGCATGAATACTATTTATTTTTCATATCTTGATATGTTCCTCTTGATTTGTGGCCATAAAAGGGATAAGATTTCACCATATCCAGAAGGACATGACCATTGATGGAATATATGCTGTCTGCAGAATATTTTTAGTCTGCTTTTGAATTGCAAATTTTTTTATCCATGACGTACAGGAATTCAGATTGAAAACAGATATGTTACAGTAAAAAAAATATTGCATTCATTAATTTTGTTGCTAGTCTGGACATTGAGGTTGTTGAATGGCAATCAAAATTTATTTTAAGGTCACTAGTCAAACAATAAGAATAAGAAAAATAACATTTTGGCAGTACTAACAAGTCAAGTGGTATGAATTTCTTTCACTAAAATTAACTAGTAGAAGTGTGGTGGTGTTGCTCTCTTAACAAATATATGGTCTAGTCGTTATGAAGCAGGAATCACTAACAACTAACTTAAAGAAATAACTAACCCAGTCAATCATCTGACACATTAAGTTATAACAAAGAACCGAGCCTTTATTACAAAGAGCTGTGGAGACCTTTTGAAGAGTGGAGTGATATTGTAAGTTCTGTTTGATGATAAAAATAATGTTTTTTATCAATTTTATTTAACATTTCTGTTGAGATATAGCTGTGTGTAAGAGAACAGATATACCAGATAGAAACAAAAACAGATTCTGGTCTCTTTCAGGAAAGTATTTTGAATTTTGTTTGATGTAATATTGCGTTCCTCTTCACCACAACTATGAAGGGGCCTTATGACGTGAAAGGGATGAATATAATGATGTTGATAAGAATTCTTATAGATTTTTTTCGTTTTGATTTGAGTGTGGTAACGTGTAGTTTGGATGTCTTGTATAGTATGGGGGTAGCTCAACTTACTCTAGGTATTATCTGCTTCAGGTAATCCATAAGATATATTAACTCCTCTTTGAAATGTGAGAGTGTGATGTAGTTACTACAATTTAAGGCAATTTGACAATCTGCATCTGTGTCTGATTTAGATGATAACCATTATTATTATTATTTATTATTCTCTTTTTTCATTCTTTCTTTAAAGTTCTGACACTTAAAGCCAAAATGATACATTCGGATCCTTGTTCCCATGTATATATTTCTCCATGATTCGGCAATATGAGTCAGGTCATTTTGTAATTATTGTAGGATTATTATTTATATTATTATTATTATTATTAGATTAAGAAGACAGAGGTTACAGAAGGATGTTGCTTGTACATCTTTATACAAAGTCTTAGATTTTTTTCTTTTCCTTTTTTGATGATTATTATTAATACATATACATATAGATGTTCATCTCGCGGTCTTAGAATGTTCCCAATTCAAACTTGAGAAAATAAGCTGTGTTATATAAGTAATAAAATGAAGAAAAAAGAAAAAAAAATATCAGCAAAATGCAGGATTACAATGCATAGGTATGAAGTATATCATTTACATTGTGTGTTTCATACATGTAATAATACCCTTGTGTAATTTTTTTGATAGATGGATAACCTATATTACATAACACTCTTTGTGCATGTAAATTTTTGATCTGTGTTGTTTGAATTGTTATCAGACTTAGCCACAGAAAAATGCAAATTTTGGGCCAAACAGACCACATAGAATTTGAAATAGATTAGAGAGCTGTAACAGCTGCATCTGAGTCTTTGTATTTTATAAAGTTTGAATGTAGTTTAGACACTTAACAAGAAGCCTTTGGTATCATAGTGCAAATTGTACTGATGCACATTAATGTCACTGTGACATGCATTTGTAAGGTAATACTTTCTATTGATATATATGTATATAAAACATTTTGTATGTGCATTATATACATGTATCCTTCTTTTCCAGTGTTAAATTACGTTCTTGTGTAAGGGATACCATACCAACAGACATACCACGCAAGACCTATACATTGCATTTGTGATATATTTTAGAAGAGGGAATATACAGTATTTTACTTATTTTTGATCCATTAACCTATGTCATGTGTATACCTTTTGAAAGATGCAATTTATGCCACACACTCTCTACGTGTTCCCTCTCTATTCTTCACTTCAAGGTTGTGCTGGTGGATAGATGTTCGGGCCAAAGCCTTTCTTCATTTAACTCTTGGATTTGTTCTTTTGAGCACTTTACATGAAGCTCATGGGTGTATTTTGATGTTTTTATTTTTTTTCCTCTCTCTAGAAGACCAAAAAGATATGTTATTGTATTGTTATAGCAACTGTGAAATACACAGTAGTGCATTATGCATTTACCTTTTTTCTTTTTTTTATATAGGGTAAGAGTATTTTTTACCTTTACTTTTATTTATGTTTTTCCTCTGCCATCAGGATTTTTAGTGTCCAAACAGGGGATATAACAGCATATCAGAAATAACATTGAATATCATAAGCAAGTTTTGAAAGGATTTTCAGTGCTTCCTGAGAACTACAGAAGGTCCAGTATAAAGAAAGGTGTTATCATCGTGCATGGTCAGCGACAATTAGATGAAGGTTGAGCTTGTGTGTTTTAAGAGAAAGGCATGAATAGAAAGAGAGAGAAGGGTCCCATTGTAGATTATGACCGTTGCATCAGTAGCACCAAGGAAACGTGTACTTAATTTGTGAAACTATATTTCCCTAAGGAGTTTTTAATTTTATCTGTATATTTGTATTCTTAATAGGTAATGAATGAGACATCAAGTATATTCATATCATTAATTTATTCTTGTGAAAGTGAGACAGGTATCAGAAAATATTGTCATGGAGTAAGGAGAGGAGAGTAAAGAGAAGCTAGGTATTTCACAGAAGGAAGGGGATTGAACCCCCATGACTTCTTGCTAGGTAATGCAAGACCAAAAGATGCAACTATTTCGTGAATGCAACCTGGTGTTTTATTTTTATTATTATTATGATAATGATGATACAATTATGGTCATGTTTTTAATCATTATTATTAATTTTGGATATGTATAGATAGCTGTTTGTCTTGTGTTTAATTATAATATCTGCAGCTCATAACGTGCCTTACTTAACATATTAGGTCCTTAGCCAAGTAGGAGCTGCTGGGGTGTACAAATGTGACCTGCAACTTTCAGCCTTAGATAGGATACCCATAAGGTTCCTTTTCCAATAAATAGTTTAGTGGGAAGGTGAGATGAGTAGGAGTGATTATTTTGCTGTAT
>NW_020870178.1:38438-48438 GCF_003789085.1 Penaeus vannamei | reverse complement strand
TGTGTTTCTTTTTGTGGGGATCCAGTTTGGAGATTTTTATAATAATTATGATTATAATTATATCACATTTCCACAAAGGAAGATGATATTTTCCAAGTTGCTGCTCTCGACAGGTACATGGGACCATTTTTTTGCTTTTTTTTTTCTTTCTTTATTAGGTCTCATTTTGTCATTAACCTTTGTGGCTGCACCTGCAGCAGTTGACTGATTTAAGGCATTTTTAACCATTTGATGGAACAGTTTAATTATTGCTGAGAGTTTGTGAATTTATGGCTGTTGATTGAAGTGTTATATTAATTTTAAAACTGATCAGCTGTCAAGAATGTTTAAATAAGCATGTGGATTATATATTTTTTCATAATGAATTCAAAACTATTGTTGTACATGCAATATATGTAACTCTCATTGAATAAATGATGTTATGACAAAATGCCTCATAAAGAGCTGTCAATTGCTGTCAATGCCGGTCTCCCACCTTTGCAGGGCAGCGTTTGTAGTGCTGCACTTGTGCCCCACTTTTTATTCAGAGGCTGTTTTAATGTACTTCACTAGTCAGGATGTATTTAATGTATCTTTTATATCATAATACATGTGTGATGTGTGGATTATGTGTATTTTATTTATCCCTAAAGTCTAGTGAACAGATGGGGAAGGGGCTACCTAGATGAAAAGCATGATTTCAGTATAGAAAACAGGAAGAAATAGCTTTAAGATAATGCAAACTAATTTAATTGATGTAGAAATGTTTGTATTTGCTGAATAATCCTTCCCAGTCTCTTGATATTTTTGATGAAACAAGGAGTTTAAAACTATGCATAAGCTATAGAATAATTTGTTTTATGAAGCAATAAGTAAACTATAAATATGAAACAAAAGTTGGTATTGATTCCATAAAAATTTGATTATGTAAAGTTGGTGTGATTTTAGTTATTTAAAATGTAGAAAAAAATATGAATGATTATATTTGTTTATTGAAAATTTTCTGCCCCATCAACATCTAAGGTTATGAGCAGCATATACAAAATATAATAGTGTGAGGCTTGTGGATGAAGCCCCCAGGCAACGCATGGTCATACAGCATTATGATAAAGTATTGCGTCAAAAAGGTTCAAAATGAGTTACTGATCAGCTGGGCCACTCCTAGGAAGACATGGGCAAAGCTAGACTTTGCAATTCTGACTGACCTGAACTGAGTTACTGAGAAGGACAAAATATGGTAGATATTGGAGATCACTGCCGGTTAGTATGATGGTAGTGAAAAGGGGTAAAAGAATGACAGTGCGAGGCCTGCCTTATCATCCTTTCAGCATGGCTCTCACACTTCAAGATGTGGGCAGAAGATGGGATGAAGAGAAGGAAAAACAAAGAGATGACCATGCAAAATTATTTGACTGACTGAGATCTTAGGGGCAGGGGTGATCCCCTACATTGGGCCCCGAGTCCTCGTTACATAAGCCTCCTACGACAAAAATGGGCATGGGATTGGAGTAGTAGATTACATATGCGTATATATGAATTTATGTTCAGATATAACCTTTGAGCGCAAGCATATTTTTCTATACTTCTGTACATTATTACAGTTAAAAAGGGAGGGTTACATTACCCTATATTTACAGAAAATTTTGTTGCATCTACATCAAAGGTCATTGGCAATGTTTGCAAATTATAGCAATAGTGCAAGGCTTAGGGGGTGAGGGAAGGAAGGGTTTTGGTTAATAAGGTGATGTTTGAATTCCTAGAACTGTCTAGCATTAATTTTTGATTAACCAGTCATACAGCACCATGATAATGCACCGTAGCAAAAATTAAGAACAAGTTGACAATTAGGACAAAATAGGTTAAGATATGAATGGCTGTTAAGCACAGCTGGTTAGTATGGTAGTGAAAATATTAAATAGCAAACAAAAATAAACACTAAAGTACTGCTAAAGCTAGCCTTTTCTGTTCAAAACGGCTCACACTTAAGGATGTGGAAAGATAGGGGATGAAGACTTGGTGAAACAGGGATGACAAGGGGGGGGGGGGGAAAGCAGAAAAAGACCATGCACAATTACTTGAGGCTTGTGCCAAGGTCCAAGGTAGGGCAATTCCCTAACTTAAGGCTTTTCTAAGCAACCCCACCAATGACGAGCAAGGGATTGTTGGGGGTCAGTACCTGTAGTGTATTTAACAAGGTAACAGTTGTCAGTTATGCAAATATGATAGTCGAATTAAATTTTCTAGGTGGCTAGCAAGTTCCTCTTGGCTCAAGCACAAGAAACCGATTTCCTAGTACAGTGCCAATTCGAACCTTATATTTACCAAGTGCACAGGAGGTTGCAATTAAATATTGGAGGCCAAATTGTAGTTTGAAGTATAGCCATTGGGGTTAACTACTTAAAATTTTGAAAGTGGAATATTTCCATTTCACATGCTTAACAAATTTAGCTTTGTAAGGAGGCCAAAAGATTTTTTTTCTATTCTAAGAGTGGCAATTATTGCCCAAGTATAAGCATTAGCTTCCAGTTGCAGCATTTAATATGGATATAGGAATAAAAACCAAGATGTGTTTTTTTTTAAGTTTAATTTTTTTTATATATTTGTGATTATAGATGTGGGGGTAGCATTACCAATCATGTACGTGGTGGTATTTACAGTTGTCGCCCCCCAAAGCTCCGGGTAGCCTGGAATGTTACCGGAGCTTCACACAGTTGGGTGACTCACTCCATCCGGTACGCCCTTCTCCTTGGACTTCATCCGTTAGGATCTAAGCCCATGGCTAAGGGCGATCCCTCCTCCTACACCGCCACAGTTAAAACCAGCTCGCCCCCACCCATAGGGGGTTGAGAGCCGGGAATGACTGTAGTAACTAAAAGTAAGCTTACATCTCCTTCTCAATCTTGATGAGCTCAAGGATACCGTCCTGCATCTCCTTGACAGCCTGGAACTCAGTCAGACCCATGCGGCGCTTGTTGGAGATATCGTAGATGCCGCCCTCAGCCTCAGTGTGCTCACCGCGGGTGCCGCGCACCTGCAGGTTGTACTTGCCAGCGACCTCCTCAAGCTTCTCGCGGTTAGCGGCAAGCTTGGGCAGCTTGATGTGGACGGAGGCGCGCACAGTGGTGCCAAGGTTGGTGGGGCAGAAAGTGAGGAAGCCCAGGCGGTCGTGGTGAGAGAAGGGAATCCTCTTCTCAATCTCGTTCACAGCGGAGGTGAGGCGGCGGAAGACCTGGCCGAGATCACCGCCCATCTGCATGGAGATGATGCGGAGGTGATCCTCCTCGTTGACCCAGACAAGGAAGGTCTTGTTGTCGTTGTGGTAGATGCCACGGCCGGCGGGCCAGTAGCGGCAAGCGTTGGCGGCCTGCAGGAAGCGGTCACCCTCCTTGAAGAGGAAGTGGTCGTCGATCAGCTTCTGCTGGACTTCCTTGCTCATGCCAGTGAGGGGGTAGTAGGTACCCTTGAGCTCGCCCTCAAGGCTAGAAAGGGTAGAGGAAACCTTCGCCTCCATCTCCTTGTACTGAGACTCAGTGAGGCAGGGGTTGAAGGGGTAACCCTGCAAGGAGCGACCGCAGCGGACGCGGGTGGAGATAACGAACTTGCCCTCGGGGTCAACGTTCACGAAGGAGTTCACATCACCGAAGTCCTTGTTGGGGTGCTTGTCGGTCTGCTTGAAGCCAACATGGTAGTCCTCGATGATGGGGTCGAAGAGGGGAGCGAAGAGGGTGTAGGCCTCGGCGTCGGGAGCATAGATACCAACACCAGAGTCCAGGTTCTCCACACCTGGGGAAAGATTAGAAGCAGGTTCAGTAGCGGCACAATTTGATCAAAAGCAACTTAAAGCTCATATCAATCCAAAGTTCCCTCTAGCCAAAGCACTAGTCTAAGCCCATGTCTCGTTTGCATCGAGAGTACAGGGCAACGGCAGTAGACTAAGGGTACGAGCGAGACGGGCTGCCGCTATCGATTCCCGGGTGGACACGGCAGCCATCACCCGCTGCACTAAGGATGCCACAGACAGCATTGCAATGAAAGCTTCGTTCACTATTTCCCCTCCCTCCCACTCCATACCATTTTGTGGCCCTTAAAGTTAAGGTCAACTTACAAATGCAAAATCTGCAATTTTGCTTTTAATCTATATTTAACCTTGCTCCTAATCTCCATTATCTTGTTTCACGTTAACAGTTTGCAGACTGACCAACTTTGCAGATAATCCCATCTATACGATAGACCGATACCTAACCTGAATCCTTTCCTTTTAAAACTCAATTTAAAATTCTCACCGGACTGGATGACGTCGAGGAGGGTGGCTCCCAGGGAGGTCTTCTTGTCCTTGAGCTTGTCGAAGACTTCCTTAGTAAGATACTTCTTAAGGAGAGACTTGCAGTCGGTGGCGGCTTCAAGCTTCTTGAAACCAGCCTCCAGCTTCTCAATAACAGCAGCGTCAGCCATTTTGTTGCTTGAAGATTCCTGGCTGTGGAAACGAGAAAAAAAATATATATATATATTCCATGCAGTGTCCAAGAGCTAGTGACGATCACTCCAATACTGCACTTGGTGGGGAAAAGTGAAACTGCTTACAAGCCTCTAAACAAAGTGCAGGGGAAGGGGGGAGAAGGGACGGTCTTCTGAGTGACGCTATGTATGAGCGGAAGAGGATGGCTGGGGGGGGGGGGTACTGGGGGAGAAGGGGGGTCTCAAACCTCCCTCGTCCCCCATCGAGACCCTCCCCCCTTTCCCCCGCCAACAACCAGCCGGCTCAAGTTCAAGGTCTGAGAGCCGGCAGCTTGGTGGCGACGGACGCCGGTTGTCATAGCTCCCAGAGTGTGAACTTTTAGTCTTCAAATGCTAGAGAACTTGACAAATTTTTACGCTAAACTGTCAACTTGTTAAGATGACAAGACATTCAATCACGGCTTGAATTGGGCTTCCTCGAATTAATAATTACACCAGGGGGGGGGGGGTAGGGAAACAAGGGAAAGGGAGCGGGGAATAACATGTTACAGATTTTATATAAAAGAATCCCACACTAGTCAGAATATAGCAAAATTTTTAAAAATGAACTATTTACAGTATTCACGCTCAAGTTACCATACAAGCCAGAAATATATCGGCGAAAACAATTAGATGAGAAGTTTATTGCGCAGTTAGGCTTGTTGTGGCAACCAAGGCAGCAACCAATCAATGGAAAGTTCAAACCGGCCAGCGTCACACCGTAGAGTTTCACAGCATTAAGAAAATTACACTACTGTTTCAGACTTTCTGCACCAACTTAAAAAGACTAAATACAACATCGATATGATTAGAACTTAAATTAACCGATATTGAAACCAGCAATTCACTGCTAACAAAAGGTGCAGTGAAAGATGCGGAGGCAAATCAACATCGAAAACTAAATTGACAGACACCGATTCATGCAATAAAATCGCTTTGAATACACACGAATCTTAAAATATCAAAATTAAAATACTACCGTTGAAACTTCTTCAAAAATAAACAAAACTTACATAAAAAATGACAAACTTGATAAAAAAAATATATAGGGTTTTAACCTGCCTTCCAACTCCAACCAGGAATATTTGCCTTGGGAGCAGAGATCCTGCCGCTTGAAACTATGTGAAGCCTTATACAAAAGACAAATATCGAGGGCAATTTTGGTCGATTCAAGTAACTCCGCTATCACTGGAGCAACACCGAAGGCTCCCCACTAACACAATCACTTTGGAAACAATGATGGACAGATCGCTACCACTTCTGCACGATTGAAAGCTTTGTGAGGAGAAGCCACCAATGTCGTTCTCCATTTTTTTTAAAGCCAACTAGAACACTTGTCGAAGATACATATATTTTGTGTGTAAGTTAGAAACACTCGTATGATGGCACAACTGACTGTCAAATGATTTTAAGCACAGTTTTGTATCGAATGTTGGAGCTGAGCTGTGTTGTTCACGTACCGTCCTAACACCTCCTCGACTCAGGATGCGAGTGACGAACAAGCCGGCTTACCCGCTTATATATGCGGCCGCGGGAAGGGGGCGTGGCCAGCGCGCTCGGCCAATGGGCGTGGTCGTGGTGGGGGGTTACCGGCCCCTTCTCCCTGCTTTTGGATCTCCGTCCCTCAAGGAAAAACGCACTTTCGGTGTATTTTCAGCACCGGCCTCCGATCCGGCGTGAAAAGTGGAAATAATGCGACGAATAGCGGCGAATTCTTCATGAAATGAAAGGATGGAGATGCAGAAAGCTATACGTGTAACAGGCACCAAATAGGGCGGGTCTACCATGAGACGATGACGTCACAAGAACACCGCCAATCACAGCCTTAACCACCACTTATATTTAGAATTACTTTTATTTTTGCATGGTTCCTCTGTCCAAAGTTCACAGATTACTCGAAAGGAGACATGGAGGGCAAGGTGGCTGATGATCTTGATAAAAGAAAAATAAAGACAAAGAGAGAAACAAAAGACCAATAATTAAAACCAAAACGATGCCAACAACCATACTACCAGCAATCCATACCCTATCCTATACTGCCGAAAAAAATAAAATCAAGGTATAGGTTAACATCAACCTCTTCCCCATAACAGTTCATTCAGGCAGACATCTAGTCATCAACTGCATATTGTGGCCTTTTCTGTATTCTATAGCAGACGATAACACCAAATTAGCAGACGACATGCAATGCAGCTAATGAAACCCTATTGGCTACTTACCAAGTGGTCGTTATAACAGATAAACACAAGCAGACAACAATATCTTCCTGATAATCATTGACAAAGGGATGCCTCCTACCTTGCTGATAACACGAGAATGATGAATCGAGTTGCGTTTCTGACAAGACTCAACGTAAGGTTAACTTGCAGATGTTAAAAGATGTCTTTGAGCGTTAACCGTTATAACGCTGTGCCCGCGAAAGGTCAGAGTTTGAATTTAAAGTCTATTCAAAACGAGGGCGTGAACTTTAGGACTTTATGGTGTAGGTAAAGTCAAGATGAGATTACGTGCAGACGCCAATCTTAAAATTACTTGTAATGATGGAAAATAAAGGATCTCAGTAGTGATATATTTCCAATATCTATCTATATACGGTGTTACCCAGTACGTAATATGAGATAGATTAAATAACTAAATTCAAACGTATGCTGTAAACCTACATCCAACCTCAAATTGCCTAATTACAGGAAACAGGGCTTTACACTCACCATTATCAAAGACAAAAAGAGCGCATTAAATGTCAACAAATGATATACACATTACATGCCTTAGTAAATAAACTTTTTAAAACAACCTTTAAGCAAGGAAACCTACTTATTCTTCTCATATTCAAGCTTACACACCACAAGTGAAAAATAAGCACAACAAACAGTGCCACTGGTAACCAACTACACATGATTCTTGTATCGACAAATTGCAGAAAATAAATCGAATTTGGCATTGAAAGTGTGATGTTTCCCGCAATCACACCTGATCTTTCTGGCACATCTTCAAAATTCTACACTGGATGATTTTTATTCTTTTCCATTCATACACTTTTCTCGAGTTTTCTTACTGACATGGTAATTATAAGGATATGATATTTCTATAAGCGATATTTATCGCCCAGAAGCCTGAAATTCGTTTAAGTTCGTTATCCCTAATAGACGTTTGACACTTCAGGCTCTTCTAAACCTATCTCATTCCTGCACCAACCACACGTTTCAGATTTATTCTCTCGTTTCTATGACTCCCCACCTTGAAAATGTCACAATAACAACTTCGCAGATAGTAAACGGAATGTCTAATTCGATTCTAAAGTAATTCAGATTCACTTGAGGGTGATACTCTACCATTACTATGCTGATAGCCAATAGTTCCTGAACTATTATATTCAGAATGAGGCTACGCTAGTAAAAACAGGAATACTTTTTAACTGGATTGGGTCAGTTATTCTCTCCACTATCATTGCTGTGTGTGTGCTAAACTATTTTATATTGGGGAGAGAGAGGGGGAGAGTGAGAAAGAGAGAGAGAGAGAGGAGAAGAAGAGAGAGAAGAGAGAAAGAGAGAGAGAGAAGAGAGAGAGAAGAGAGAGAGAGAGAGAGAAGAGAGAGAAGAGAAGAGAGGAGAGAGAGAGAGAGAGAGAGAGAGAGAGAGAGAGAGGGAGGGAGAGGGAGAGGGAGAGACAGAGACAGAGACAGAGACAGAGACAGAGACAGAGACAGAGACAGAGACAGAGAGAGACAGAGACAGAGACAGAGAGAGAGAGAGAGAGAGAGAGAGAGAGAGAGAGAGAGAGAGAGAGGGAGACGGGGGAGGGGGGGGACAGAGAAAAGACATATTACGACAGAGACAACGAATCAGACAGACAGACAGAGCAAAAATTAAATATACAAATCAAAATTGTCACCTAAACAGCTGACGCCTCTCCTTTTCGTTCACATCAAAAGATAAATACACAAGAATAAAATTGCATAAAATCGCCAAGTTGAAGGTCGCTCTCAGCTGACGTACCACGGTTGACAGTGCCAAACCATAAAGCATCACGCTAAAATTACAAGACAAAAATATCCTATCAGAGGGCGCAACCGGGACAGGCCTACTCGACAGTCACGTCTCTCAGTCACGGGCGCCAAAGCCGGTAATACAAATAATAACAATAATAGTAATTAGCTCATATTCTCTCTTTGGACTGCTGGATTCTTGGTATAGGCTCAGGAGTTTACACTGTGTTCACTATCATCAGGATTAGGAATAGGATAGATTTGAGACGGGGTAGATTAGGTTAGGATACGTTAGGTTAGCTTCGCGCGTACCCGTGTGATACAAAAAGAGCAACGGTTTCTCGTTTGTCTTTTTGGCCTTTCTCTCTTTTCCCTTTTTTCCCTTGACACGTTCATGAGGGACAGAGCCACACTTGTGCCAAAGGTGTGTGCATGACTTCCCTCACTGACGTCATGAAGATTAAGGGTGGAGGAGGGTAGGGTGGGGTGGTAAGGGGTGGATGGAGGGGAGGGTGAGTAGGAGGGGAGGGAGGGAAAGTGGGTGAGAGGGAGAGAAGGAGGGAGAGAGGGGGAGGGGAGGGGAGGGGAGGGGAGGGGAGGGGGGAAGGGAGGGGAGGGGAGGAGGAAAGGGAGGGAGGGAGGGAGAGAGGGAAGGAGGGAGAGAGGGGAGGGAGGGTAGGGTGGGAGGGAGGGAGGGAGGGTTCTAAAAGGGACCCTAGTAGCTGTCAAATATTAGACGTTTCTGTATTGTCGTTGGAGGATAAGAGCGGGAGCGGAAAATGTGAGAGCTAAATTTAAGATGGCTGCATGCGTCTTTGCCTTGGCTTTCTCCCGTCAAGATACAGTACCGGCTAATATTTCATTTCACTGGGCGTTGCTCGGTGTATATATAGATTTTGTTGTTGAGTATGAGTCGTGGAGGGAAAGTATTTGTGCCATACATTCATGTTCATGTTATTAACTGTATCTTTATCTTCTTAAATTTATCTTAGCGATTCATAATGGAACTGAGATAGAATAACTGTCGCAGAGGTTAAATAATACAAACCAAATATTCGTACTAAACCATTTATGTGTGTACGACTTTAAGTATACATATACACATACACATACAAACATACATGCACACATACACATACAAACATACATGTACACATACACATACATATACACATACACATACATATACACATACATACAAACATACACATACATAAATACATATACACATACACATACACATACACATACATACATACACATACAAACATACATATACACATACATACCACACACACACACACACACACACACACACACACACACACACACACACACACACACACACACACACACACCACAGCACACAAGGTAGGCAAGGAAAGGAAGGGAGGAAACCATTAGCAACTTATTGCAAAAAAATGCCCTCATTATCATATCTAATTTCCCAAAACATGAAGACTTAGAAACTGGAAACTTTATTCCCTGCATCAGCGTCATTTCAGCCAACGTCTACTACACTTAAGCAGAATTCGATATAAG
>NW_020870178.1:23438-33438 GCF_003789085.1 Penaeus vannamei | reverse complement strand
ATAAATATAACAGGATGAACACCCCCCTTCCCTCCAAAATTTACGGACCCAAGAATTTCCACATCTTTGCCTGACCCGACCTGACCCGACCTTCCAAACGTGACCCAGATCTAAATTAAGCAGACCACGTGACTAGTTTTAATGCCATGTGGGGGTCATGTGCTGTCGGGAACATCATGTGGCTCTCATGTGGCATCGGGGCAACGGCCATGTGGTGCAGCGCGAGGAGAGATTGGCGGGCTTCAATACAGCGCCTTTATTGTTTTTCAACAACTAATTCAAATAACTTTTTATCTATGCGTGTGTGAGAGTGTGTGCGTGTGCGTGTGCGTGTGCGTGTGCGTGTGCGTCGTGTGCGTGTGTTGTGTGTGTGTGTGTGTGTGTGTTGTGTGTTGTGTGTGTGTGTGTGTGTGTGTTGTGTGTGTGTGTGTGTGTGTGTGTGTGTGTGTGTGTGTGTGTGTGTGTGTGTGGCGTGTGTGTGCGCGTGTGTGTGTGTACATATCTACCTATCTATCTATCTATCTATCTATCTAGAGAGACAGAGAACAAGACAGACAGAGAGAGAGAGAAGAGAGAGAGAGAAGAGAGAGAGAGAGAGAGAGAGAGAGAGAGAGAGAGAGAGAGAGAGAGAGAGAAAGAAAGAGAGAAGAAGAGAGAAGAAGAGAGAGAGAGAGAGAGAGAGAAGAGAAAGAGAAGAGAGAGAGAAGAGAGAGAGAGAGAAGAGAGAGAGAGAGAGAGAGCGAGAGAGAGAGAAGAGAGAAGAGAAGAGAGGAGCAGGGAGAGGAGAGAGAGAAGGAGAAGAGAAGAGAACGAGAGAAGAGAACAGATACAGAGACAGATACAGAGACAGATACAGAGACAGATACAGAGACAGAGAAAGAGAGAGAGAGAGCAGAGGAAGAGAAAGAGAGGAGAGACACAGGAGAGAGAGAACAGAGAAAGGGAGAAACATAGACAGAGTTACACAGACAGAAAAAAAAGAGAAAGACAGAAAGGAAAATAAAAGACAGAAAAATAAACAAATAAAGAAGAAAAGCAAAACACAAACTAAGACTAAACGGCAAAATCCCACTCATCAATTGCCAACATCGAGCAGCTTATCCTCATCACATGATATACAACATGGAGCATAATCTCCTGTTTCAATAAACACACCGATGCAATATTTCAATAGAGCCATTGAATATCCTCACTCGGGGGAACCTTTCAACATCATTAGCTACGCCATTGCACCATAAGAATTGCAATGCACAATGGCTATAAAGTGGTGAGTCACAGAGTGCATAATGTACACAAGTGAGGTACTTGGAACATAACTAATTCTCATCTTACGAATATCCAAAATATCTTCTAAAGTGGAAAGAAAATAACGATGGGCAAAGAGGAAGGTCACGAGAAGAAAAAAAAAAGAATAAGAAAAAAGAGAAGTATTTTAAGCGCATCTTCGGCTCATTTCACGTAATATATCCTGCTTAGTGGGGATACGAAGAGGAAATAAGTGCTGATAAACGATGGGAGAGAGAGATAGATAGATAGAAACGATGGGAGAGAGAGAGAGAGAGAGAGAGAGAGAGAGAGAGAGAGAGAGAGAGAGAGGAGAGAGAGAGAGAGAGAGAGAGAGAGAGAGAGGAGAGAGAGAGAGAGGAGAGAGAGAGAGAGAGAGAGAGAGAGAGAGAGGAGAGAAAGAGAGAAGAGAGAGAGAGAAAGAAAGAGAGAGAGAAAAGAGAGAAGAGAGAAAGAGAGAAAGAGAGAAAGAGAGAAAAGAGAGAAAGAGAGAAAGAGAAGAGAGAGAGAGAGAGAAAGAGAGAGAGGAGATAGAGAGAGAGAAAGAGAGAAGAGAGAGAGAGAGAGAGAGAGAGAGAGAAAGAGAGAGAGAAGAGAAGAGAGAGAAGAGAGAAAAGAGAAAGAGAAAGAGAGAGAAGAGAGAGAGAAAGAGAGAGACGAAGAGGAGAGAAGAGAGAGAGAGAAAGAGGAGAGAGCAGAGAGAGAAGAGAGAGAAAGAGAGAGAGAGAAGAGAGAGAGAGAGGAGAGAAGAAAGAGAGAGAGAGAGAGAAGAGAGAAGAGAGAGAAAGAACGAGAGAGAGAGAGAGAGAGAGAAGAGACAAGAGAGAGAGATGAGAGAGAAGACGACAGAGAGAGAAGAGCGAGAGAGAAGAGAGAGAGAGAAGACGAGAGAGTAAAGAGAGAGAAGAGAGAGAGAAGAGAGAAGAAAGAGATGAAAGAGGAGAGAGAGAAGAGAGAGAGAAAGAGAGAGAAAAGAGAGAAAGAGAGATAAGAGAGAAAAGAGAAAAGAGAAAAGAGAAGAGAGAAAGAGAGAGAGAAAGAGAGAGAACGAGGAGAGAGAGAGAGAGGAGAGAGAGAGAAGAGAGAGAGAGAGAAGAGAGAGAGAGAGAGAGAGAGAGAGAGAGAGAGAGAGAGAGAGAGAGAGAGAGAGAGAGAGAGAAAAGGGGGGATTAAAGTAAATACTCAGAAACACTTTCTTCACATTGTTCAAGAATATCTGATGAATAAAAACTGCGATAAGGAAAAGAAAATATACGAACAAAAGATAAAGATAACGAGCACGCATATGAATAAAAAATGAAAAAATAAACAAAAAAACAAGAAAAACACTGCGAATTTCATAACAAACCTTGATAACGGGAACACCAACGCTAACAACCTCTGCCTCTCCTCACCACCGCCAACAACAACAGGCAGAATAACAACAACAACACTGAAAACAACAACAACAATGCAACCATTCACCCCGCTATAAGGAACGTAATCACGGCGACAAAACCCCTTGTCTCACACGCACGCACGGACGACAAAAGACACAAGCAAAGCGCACAAAATTACGCTCCTTCTTGTGTTCTCAAAAAGGAGAGAGGCAAGTCGCGCTGCATTCTTGCATGGAGAGGGAGGAGGAGAGGGAGGAGGAGAGGGAGGAGTGAGGAGGAGAGGGAGAACGGGGTGAGGGAGGAGGAGAGGGAGAACGGGGTGAGGGAGGCGGGGTGAGGAGAGGGAGGGTGAGCGGAGGAGGAGAGGAACGGGGTGAGGGAGGAGGAGAGGAAGAACGGGTGAGGGAGGGAGAGGAGAGGAGAACGGGTGTGAGGAGGGAGGGAGAGGGAGAGACGGGGTTGATGAGAGATAGAGGGGGAAGGGTGAGGGAGGGGGAGAGAAAACGGGGTGAGGGAGGAGGTGAGGAGGGAGGAAGCGGCGGTGAGGGAGGACGGCGTGAGGAGGGAGGAGAGGAAAACGGGTGAGGAGAGGAGGAGAGGAGAAACGGGGTGAGGGAGGGAAGGGGAGGTGAGGAGGGGGTGAGGGAGGGAGGAAGGGAAGTGAGGGAGGGGAGGGAGAGGGAGAATCGGGGTGTGAGGAGGGAGGGAGAGGGAGAGGGGAGAGCGGGATCGGGGTGAGGGAGACGAGGGTGAGGAGGAGAGAGGGAGGACAAGGAGACATATAAAGGGGGGGTGAGAGAGGGAGGAGAGGGAGAACGGGGTGAGAGAGGGAGAAGGAGAACGGGGTGAGGGAGGAGGGAGGAGAAGGGGGAGGAGAGGAGGGGAGAAGGGAGGGAGGAGAGAGAAGACAAAAAGGGTGAAGAGGGAGAGGAAGGGGGAAAGGGGTGGAAGGAAGGAAGGAAGGGAAGGAGAAGACGGGAGAAGAGGATGGAATAAGAGGAGAGAGGGAGAGAGACGAGGATGGATGAGAGAGAAAACGAGAGAGTTAAGAATGAAAGGGTGGATGAGGAAAAGGGTGAAGGAAGGAGGAACAAGTGGTTATAACAAAGAGAGGGAAAGAGACGAAGATAAAGGGAAGGAATGTGCGTGAAGGAGAAATAGGAAGAGGAAAGGAGAGAATACAAAAGAACAGAAACAAACAAACAAACAAAAAACCCTGAAGAAAATATAAAAGAGAAAGTCAAACCAACTTAGAAAAGAAAGAAAGAACAAACAGAAAGAAAGGAAAACGAGTAGATAAAAAACAAAAAAACAAACGAAAAGCAAACCAGAAAAGAACAAGCAGAGAGAAAGGAAAAAACGAGAGATAAAAACAACCCAAAAAACAAAACAGAAAAAATATATAAATAAATAAAAAAATAAAAAATAAAAACGAAAAGCAAACCAGAAAAAGGCAGAGAGAAAGGAAAAAACGAGTAGATAAAACAACCCCGAAAAACAAAAACAGAAAAAAAAATAAATAAAAAAAAATAAAAAACCGAAAGAAAACAGCGCCGCACTTTATTCCCCCGCCCTCCGCGCCAGTCGCCGGCCAGAGCTCGCGGCCGCCCTGATCCTGTGCCATCGATGTATCTAGGCATCTCTTCCCGCGCCGAGAGAGAGCCAAGTGCCGCCGGCCGGAAGAGTGCCACCGATACAGAGGCACTAAGAGCAGGTGCCGCTAGTTGGTCACGAGGGCCGCTCTCCATTGGCCGTTCGAGTCTCGGAAACTAGTCCCAGAATAGCGGTAGATCTCCCACAGGACTGGCACGCCCTCTCCCCTCCTTCCCCCCCTCCTCTCCTTTCCTCTCCCCCCCCACCTCCCGACTCCGATTCCTCAACTCCCCCTCTTTCCTTTCCTCATTTCCCCTCCCCTCCCCTCCTCCTCTTCCCCCCTCCTCTCCTCTACCCCTCCCCTCCCTTCCCCTCCTTACGACTCCAATTCCTTAAGTCCCCCTTTCTTTCCCCCACTCCCCCTCCCCCTCTCCCCATACTGCACCCCCGCTAGGAACCATCTAACTATTCTTAACTATTTTCCCAAAATTCTTGCGTCCGTTTCTAATCCTCTCCTCCTTCTGTTTCTCTTTCCATATCTCTATCTCTGGCACTTTCTCTTATTCTTATTTTCATTCCTTCTCTTCTCTTCTCTTCCCTTCGTATTACTTCTATTTTCCATCGTTTATGCATCTCCTGTTTTTTTTTTAGTTCCTTTATGTTCTCTCTATCTCTCTCCTTCCTCCTTTGCCACTCTTCTATTCTCCCTCTCCTTTCCTCCTTTCCCTCCCTCCCTCCTACCATTCCTCGCCCTTTCCATTTTAACGACTTCTATCTTCCTCTCCCTCTCTCGCTTCATCTCAAGTTTATCTCCCATGGATTTGACTCTCTCTCTCTCTTTCTCTATCTTTCCCTTTCTTTCTCGTTTTCGTTTCTTACTCTTGCTCTTGTTCTAGCACTTGCTCTCGCTCTCTCTCTCTTTCTTTTTTTATTCTCTTCTCTCCTCATCTTTCCTTACCTCTTTCTCTGTCCCTCGTCCCTCTCTTTCTCCTTCCCTCCTTCCCTCTTTCTCCCTCCCTCCCTCCACTCTTCCATTCTCTCCCTACCCTCCCCTCTTCCCTCTTTCTCCATCCTCCCTCCCTCTTCCTTATCTCTCCCTACCCTCTACCTCTTCCCCCTCGCTCCTCCCTCTCCCTCCCTCCCTCTCCCCTCCCTTCCTCCACTCTCCCTCCCTCCCTCTTCCTCTTCCTCTTTCCCTGCCTCCCCCCTCCACTCCCCCCTCCTTCTCCCTCCCTCCCCCCACCCGCGCTACCTCCAGAGGGACAGCACAGTAGTCATGCCGCGGCCTTAAAGTAGCGAGCTCATATACACTCGCGCGTCGGCAGAGCATCGAGCGGGAGATTCCGGCTTCGAGCTCCACTATTTGGGAATTTTCCATCGGACGCTCATTTTTCCTTGCGTTATTGCCGGTGTACAGAGCGGGTGCATTCACTGAATATATAAATGTGGTATTTGCATATGTACACGCGAGCTGGGGAATATTCGTATAGGTATTCTCTCTTTCTGTATATCTCTATTCCTATCTCTATCTGTCTACCTGTCCATCTATCTGTCAATCTGTTTATTTGCCTACTTCTTTGTTTCTATCTACCTAGCACCCTTACTCTTCCTCTCTCTATTCTACCTCTCCCTTTTTCTACCACTCTTTCTTCCACTCTCCTCTTTCTATTCTCCTCTCTTCTCCTATCATTCTCCTTTCTCCTCTCTCTCGCTCTCCCTCTCTCTATCACTCCTCTCTCTCCCTCTTTCTTCCTCTCCTCTCTTCCTCTTTCTATCACTCTCCTCTCCCTCTTTCTATCACTCTCCCTCTCCCTCTTTCTTCCTCTTCTCCCTTTTCTATCATTTCCCTCTACCTCTATCTATCACTCTCCGTCTCCCTCTTTCTATCTCCGTCCCTCTTTCTATCCTCTCTCTCCTCTTTCTATCACTCTCCTCTCTCTCTCTCTCCTTTCTATCACTCTCCTCTCTCTCCCTCTCCTTTCTATCACTCTCCTCTCTCTCCCTCTCCTTTCTATCTCTCTCTCTCTCTCATCACTCCTCTCTATCACTCTCCTCTCTATCATCTCTCTCTCCTTCTCCCTCTCCTTTCCATCACTCTCCCTTTCCTCTCTCAACGGGGAAATAAGCTCAAAATCGGCGCCGGATCTCTCGGAATTGGATGAAGGAGCTTGACACAAAAATAACCTCAGCGTTGTAAGGTTCCTCCGCCTGAGCTTCCTTCTCTCTCTCTCTCTTCTCTCTTGCTGTTTCTGTCTCTTCCTCTTTTTTCTCTATCTTGTCTCTGTCTGTTTCTATGTCTCTTTAATTCTTTCTCTATCAATCTCCCTCTATCTATCTATTATTCTCACTTTGTCTGTCTCTGGCTCTTTCATTCTTCCACTCCCTCTCCCTCTCCCTATTTATCTTTATCAATTATTCTCACTTTGTCTCTTCCATTCTCTACTCTCTTTACGATGGCTAAAGGACGCATATTTTGGATTCCTTCTTTGCGGGTGTAACCTCAAGGTTTTTAGTTCCTCTCTCTCTCCCTTCTCCCCCCTCTGTCCCCTCTCTCTCTCCTTTTCCCCCCTCTCTCCCTCTCCCTCTCCCCCTTTCTCACAAGCTACACGTAACCAAGTACAGATACCAACATTATTCAAAATATAATTTCCCTTCCTCTCATCCCATTTCCTCCTCTTCTGCAGTCCCCGAATAAAAAAGCATGTAATTAATACATTTGAATTAGCAATGTGAATTCTACCAAAAATAATGAGAACTGACGGTTATTTTTTTCCCGCGCTTTCCCAGCGGCGGCGGTAAAACTTGGCGGGAAATAAGGACGACTGAATTCGGGATTTAAGTCGACGTTTGGACTACATTATTTCATTTCGATTTCTCTACTTATTCTTTGTAACTCTTGTGTCATTTTTGCCAGGTGAAAAAAAATGCCTATGTGTGTGCATATGTGCAAATGCATATAGAAACAAGTAAACAGATATACATATCTACATAAATTTATACACAGATACACACACACACACACACACACACAGCCAAAAGAATCCACACGCCGACACAAAGCATTCTCTTGTTACTAAAAAATAAAGATCGTATTCATGACTTCGAAAAAGGAAAGGTAATTTTCACGAACCACAAAAGCAAAGTTTTTAACCTCCTCCCCCGTGTGAGAGAGAGTGAGTGAGTGAGTGAGTGAGGGTGAGAGTGAGAGTGAGAGTGAGAGTGAGAGTGAGAGTGAGAGTGAGAGTGAGAGTGAGGGTGAGGGTGAGGGTGAGGGTGAGGGTGAGGGTGAGGGTGAGGGTGAGGGTGAGGGTGAGGGTGAGGGTGAGGGTGAGGGTGAGGGTGAGAGTGAGAGTGAGAGTGAGAGTGAGTGAGAGAGAGAAAGAGAAAGAGAAAGAGAGAGAGAGACAGACAGATAGAGAGATAGATAGATTGATTGAGAGAGAGAGAGAGTGACCGAGTGCGTGTGACTGCGTGTGTCCTCTTGCGTGTGTGCATATGCGTGCTCCCCTTGCATGCGTGTCTGCGTGCATAAATCCGACTGCATTTCTCCCGCGCAAATAACAAGCGTCAGCATTTACAATCCGCTGTCATAACATTACTTCTGAAACAAAACAAAATCGATCATTTACTGAGCTTTGCAAAAAATAGAAAAGAAAAGAAAAGAAAAGGAAGACGAAAAAGAGAGAAAAAGAACTTAGATCGGCATTTTGCTTCGTTTGTAAAATCTTTCAAAAAATTTAATATTTACCAAATATTAAGATCAATATTCGTTTACTCATTGCTCAACAAATTTCTTTATTTTCTTGTGTGCTTATAGCAAATAATTTAATTTTCATGATCTTATTGTCTTTTATGATATCAACAATAGTTTTTTTTATTATCTAATTATTATTTTTATAATCGTTGCGATCGTCAACATACATCGTTAATATACTTTTCTCGATATTTCTCTTTCGTATTTCTCTCTCTCTCTCACATCTCATTCTTTTTGTTTCTCTTACTTTCCCTTATAATTCCTCCTCCTTCTCATCCCTCTTTTCTATCTACCTCCCTTCCTCTACTGTCTTTTCTTCCTATTCATTTAACTCTTCCATTCCCCCCTTCTTCTCCCTCTCCCCCACCCCCACCTTTTCCTTCTTCCCTCCCCCTCCCCTCCCCTCCTCTTCTCTCCGCGGCCAACCGTAACTCGCGCATCGGCGGGCGTCTCCGCTTGGTCGAAAATAGCCGCCGTTATGCCGCTTTTACTTGGACGGGGAGCAGTTGCTTCTTACCGCCGCCGTCTGCCAGCTTTTTCTTTTGTTTCGATTTTCCCCTTGCTTATCTTTTTATTTAGTTTTGTTCTCTTTCTCTGTCTTTGTCCTTTTTGTATCTTCTTTTTATTACAATATGCTGCTAGAATATCTCTCTCTCTGTCTCTTTGTCACTCTTAACTGTCATTATTGCTGTCATTGTTACTATGTATATGAATATGTCTGTCTATGTCTGTCTAAGTTTGTGTCTGAGTCAAATTGTTTATGCTTATGTCTATTTCTCTGTGTCTGTCCCATTCCCTGATTCTTTCTCTGGTTCCATCTAATTCTCTGCGTGTACAAAAATGGTTACCCCATATGTTAAACCAAATACCATTTTTTAGACCTGCCCTCCCCTTTATATTTCCACAACATCTAATTAATTTTTCATTTACTTTTGCTACTTCATTCAGAGGCGTTTGGGTAGATCAGGGTCACGTAGTGGAGCTTTTGTTTTCCTTCAATAAAGTCGGGTTATCTAAGAGAGAGATGTGCTTGTTGTTTACGCTGCAGGCTGGCGAGCGCGATTTGCACTATAGATCCCACACTCTGTCTCTTATTCAACAACCGAGGAATTATAGATAGTCTTTTGTTTATCACGGAGACTTAGTGAGGTTTATAGAGCGATTCTTTACATACAACACCCCTTTAAAAACAAAAACGAAACGAAACGCATGTGGATTACACACGTATCAATCTTCCTATTCATGTACATTCGTAAAGAAACGAACCGACTTGTTCCGTATTAAACAGATTCCCTGGAAGTCGAAAAAACACGTGATTATGGAAAAATAGGAATAAAAATCCAAAAATAGACTAGGTTCATCGCCGGCTGAGAGTCCTGCGGTGTCTTCAAGCTGCCTGCCCAAACCTGGACACGCCAGAGATGTGGACGAATGCTCTTGGGTGCTCTTGGAAACTCCTGGGATGATTTTTTTATTCGATTCCTTCGTGAGTTCTCGATTTGGGGACTTTTTTGAGACACGTCCGTATTCCGTCTGTTTATCTGTGGTATAAACTGTATCTGTATTTATGTCTACGTCTGTGTTTGTGACTATGTCCTTGTTCCTGTGTTGGTCTGTGTCTGTGTCTATGTCTCTATCTCTTTTTCTTTATGTTTTCTTCTCCTTCGTAAAAGGAGAAGGAAACATAAACAGAGAGAGAGGGGGGGGGGGGAGAAAGAGAAGAAAAGAAAAGAGAAGAGAAGCGAAGATAGAGAACAGAGAAAGAGAGAGAGAGAGAGAAGACAAGAGAAGTGAGAGAGAAGAGAGAGAAAAGACAAAAGAAGAGAGAGAGAAAGAGAAGACAAGGCAAGAGAGAGAGAAAGAGAAGACAAGACAAGAGAGAGAAGACAAGACAAGAGAGAGAAGACAAGAGAAGACGAGAGAGAGAGAGAGAAGACAAGAGAGAGAGAGAGAGAAGACAAGAGAGAGAGAGAGAGAGAGAGAGAGAAGA
>NW_020870178.1:18438-20938 GCF_003789085.1 Penaeus vannamei | reverse complement strand
AAAATAAACAACCAATATAACGTTCAAACTGCTATTTCGCTCTTTTGGCAACTTGGAGATCTGCCGAAATAAAATCGAAATTTAAGTCTTCGTTTACTCAGTGAAAATGTCATCTATTTTGTTCATGGGGAGGAGGAGGAGGAGGAGGAGGAGGAGGAGGAGGAGGAGGAGGAGGAGAGGAGGAGGAGGAGGGAGGAGGAGGGGAAGGAGGAGGAGGAGGAGGAGGAGAGGAGGAGGAGGAGGAGGAGGAGGAGGAGAGGAGGAGGAGGGAGGAGGAGGAGGAGGAGGAGAGGGAGTGGAGGAGGAGGGAGGAGGGAGGATGGAGGAGGAGGAGGAGAGGAGGAAGGAGGAGGGAGGAGGAGGAGGAGGAGGAGGAGGAGGAGGAGGAGGAGGAGGAGGAGGAGGGGAGGAGGAGGAAGAGAGGGGGAGGAGAGGAGGAGGAGGAGGAGGAGGAGGAGGAGAGGAGGTGGAGGAGGAGGAGGGAGGAGGAGGAGGAGGGGAGGAGGAGGGGGAGAGAGGAGGAGGAGGAGGAGGAGGTAGGAGGAGGAGGGGAGGAGGAGGAGGAGAGGAGGGGAGGAGGAGGAGGAGGAGGAGGAGGAAGAGGAAGTGGAGCAGGAGGAGGAGGAGGAGGAGGAGGAGGAGGGAGGAAGGAGGAAGGAGGGGAGGAGGAGGAGGAGGAGGAGGAGGAGGAGAGGAGAGGAGGAGGAGGAAGGAGGAGGGAGCGAGGAGGAGGAGGAGGGGGAGGAAGGGGAGAGGAGGAGGAGGAGGAGGAGGAGGAGGAGGAAGAGGAAGTGGAGCAGGAGGAGGAGGAGGGGGAAGGAGGAGGAGGAGGAGGAGGAGGAGGAGGAGAGGAGGAGAGGAAGGAGGAGGAGGAGGAGGAGAAGTGGAGGAGAGGAGGAGGAGGAGGAAGGAGGAGGAGGAAGAGGAGGAAGGGAGGAGGGGAGGAGGAGTGGAGGAGGGAGGAGGAGGAGGAGGAGGAGGAGGAGGAAGAGGAGGGAAGTGGGAAAGTGGAGCAGGAGGAAGGAGAAGAAAGGAGGAGGAGGAGGAGAAGGGGAAGAGGAGGAGGATAGGGGAGGGGGAGGAGGTCAAAGATGATGAAGAAAAGGAGGGGAAGGAGGAGGAGGAGGAGAGAAGAAAGTAAGAAGGGAAAAAAGAGAGGAAGAATAAATAGCAAAAGAAGAGGGAACAGATTTAGAGAAGGATGATAATGAATTTTCTTTCCCTTTCCTCTTCCTCTCCACACGGACCCAAAACCTTTCAGGCATTTCCATTTTCCTTCTTCCCTCTCCCCCTTCCCTTCAACTCCTTTTCCTATCCCTTATCCCTTCCCTCCTTTTCCTTTCTTTTACCCCTATACTACCTACCTTCTCCTTCTCCTTCCCTTTCTCTTCTCTTCCTCTACCCCTCCCCATTTCTCTCTCCTCTCTCCTTCCCCTTCCCCTCTTTCCTGTTCTCCCCCCCTTCCCCTTTCCCTTTCATTTCTCCTTGCCTTCCCCCCTTCCCCCTTCATTTCTCCTTGCCCTTCTCCCTTTTACCTACCCCATATCTCCCCTCTTCTCTTCCTTTCCCCTGCCCCCTCCCCTCCACTCAGACCCAAACACCTTTCAGCTGACCGCACTCAATTTCTCTGCTACCTATTTACCGCTCGCATTCCAATCATTCCTCGGGGTCGGAAATCACGTCGTGTTTGTTTGTTGAGTGTGTGGGTGTGTGTGTGTGTGTGTGTTGTGTGTGTGTGTGTGTGTGTGTGTGTGTGTGTGTGTAGGTTGTGGTGTGGTAGGTGTGTGGGGTGTGTTGTTGTGTGTGTATGTGGATGTGTTGTGTGTGTGTCGTGTGTGTATGTGTGTGTGTGGTATGTGTGTGTGTGTGTAGGTGTGTGTGTGTGTGTGTGTGTGTTGTGTGTGGTGTGGTGATGTGTGTGTGTGTGTGTGTGTGTGTGTTTGTTGGTGTGTGGTGTGTGTGTGTGTGTGTTGTGTGCTGTGTCGTGCGACGTGTTGTCTGTGTGTGTTGTGTGAGAGAGAAACGAACAGAGAGAAGGAAAGAAGAGACAGAGAGAGAGAGAGAAGAGAGACGAGATGAGAGAGAGAGAGAGAGAGAGAGAGAGAGAGAGAGAATGAGAGAGAGGAAGAGAGCAGGACGAGATGAGAAAGAGAGAAGGAGAGAAAAGAGAGAAAGAGAGAAAGAGAGACCAGGAGAGACAAGAGGAGACAGAGAGACACCACACAGACAGAGAAAGACCATGCAGACAGACAGACGAAGATGTAGGGAGATACGAAAGTAGAGACAACGAAGACCCGCGATGTCTGCAATTTCCATCCCATGCATGCTATTCTATTTTCAGTTGCCTTCCGCTTTTTGTAAGTGTTGTCACCCAGAACGCGGAAAGTGTATTCCGTCAAATAAACAAACCTGTTCTCGCTTGTTTGTCTTCTTTTTTTTTTTTTTTTTTTTTTTTTTTTTTTTTTTTTTTCCCTTTTTTTTCCTTCTCTTTTTTTTTCCT
>NW_020870178.1:0-17782 GCF_003789085.1 Penaeus vannamei | reverse complement strand
CGAAAAAAAGGATAAGATAAGAATATATAAAAAAAAATATTGAGACACGAAGAAATTGAAAAGTAAGAATAAGTAAATCTACAAACGTATGGAATGGTACGGAAAGAAACAAGAACAAAAAAAGCCAGAACACAAATGAACAACAACAAAAAAAAACAGAAGAGTAACAAAACAAACAATACAATCACACTAAACGACTCAAAAAACAAACAAAAAAAAGATCCTCCACCTTTCTAAAAAAAAAAAAAAAAAAAAAAAAAAAAAAAAAAAAAAAAAAAAAAAAAAAAAAACTATTCGGAGGGCAGCCGACCCTCGCAAGGTCGGAAATAACCGCACCGGGCACGGCGACCGGTTTCTCTCGCCGTCAGAAGCAACAACAAGTTCCTCTCAAGCAGTCGTCTGGGAATGTCACCTTGTGCTTGCTGAGGTCGATGGAGGTATAACTTCAACCTTCACGTACAAGCATGCAATTAAACGCACACAGTGAATACGTACATAGTTAAGTACATACACACAGGTGTTTTATGCATGCACACGCAGGTATGAGCACTCGTATATACGTAAATGGTGTATTATACAATACATGGGTTAGCCATTGATATGTGTACGTATATAACTATATATAATAATATATATATATATATTTAATAAATAATATATATATAATATATATATATATATATATATACTATATAATATATATATTTTTATAATCTCCTCTCTCTCCTACCTTTACCCTACCTCTTCCTCCTTTTTTCTCTCTCTCCCTTCCACTTCCTCCTTCCCTCCCTCCTATCCCACTACCCCCCTATTAATCTCTCATATATCCCAAAAATCCATATTGCCCTTGACCTCCAGTATCTCCCCGCTTTAATGTTTCAAGTTACACCAGCAGGACAGTGACCGGACGTGTTCGAGAAATTGCTGATACTTTTTTTTTTATTTTTTTTATTTCTATTAACCTGCATTTAATTTTATCTCTCATTCTCTTTGATGCCAATCTAACATATCCACGACGCACGACACACATACACACACCCACACACACACACATAGCAGCCGAACATATCTACTAGCTCCCGTACGCACGAACACAGCACACACTCATACATAACCGCTCAACCACCAACCACACACACACCACACACAACACACACACACACACACACACACAACACACGCAACGCACCACCCACCCAACACACACACACACACACACACACCACACCGCACACACACCCACCCACCCACACCACACCCAACACACACCACACACACCACACACACACACACACACACCACACACAATAACACTAACGACTATCTGCAAATTTAGCATTTTTTCCTTAATTATCATCTCCCCTTTGGTGCACCTGTTATTACCCTTCTCTTTGTTTTCCTTTTTCTTATCTTTTGCTGCGTTAGTGCAGTGTCAGATGCAATTAGATTTATCTTGATTCTTCTTTTTTCGTTTGAGGATTTCTTTCCCCTTCCCTTTCCTCTGCCTCTCATCTTTACTTTCTTTTATTCTCTTTTTTTCGCTCATCATTATTATCATCATCATCATTATATATTATTATTATTATTATTATTATTATTATTAAATTATTATTATATTATTATTATATTATTATTATTATTTATTATTATTTTATATTTATTATTATTTTATTAATTATTATATATTGTTATTATTATTATTATTATAAATCATTATTATTCTTATCATTTTATTATCCTTCTTTTTATTTTCTCTTTTTCGCTCTTAATCATTCAATTATTATCGTTATCATTATCATTATTTGATATTATCATTATATTATTATTATTCATCATTATAATCATTATTATTGTTATCATTATTATTTTCTATTATATTATCATTATTAATATTATTATTATTATTATTATTATTATTATTATTATATATTTTTAATTATTATTATCATTATCATTCTTATCATTATTATTATCACTTTCTTTTATTTTCTCATTTTCGCTCTCTTAATCATCATTATCGTTATCATTATCTTATCATTAATCATTATTATATTATTATTCATTATATCATTTATTTATCTTATTATTTTCTTATATTATTCATTATATTATATTACTATTATTATTATCATCATTATCATCATTATCACTATTATTATTATTATCATTATTACTATCATTATCCTTATCCTTGCTATTATTGTTATTGTTATTATATTATTATTATCATTATACAATTATCATCACTGTATTATATTAATAGTATTTGTTATTATTATGTATATATATTATTATTTATTTATATATTATTATCATTTATTTATTGTTATTATATTATTTATTGTTATCATTTAATCATCTTATCATTATTATTATCACTTTCTTTTATTTCTCTTTTTTCTCTAATCATCATTATCGTTAACATTATCATTATTGATATTATCATTATTATTATTATTTTATCATTATAATCATTATTATTGTATCACTATTATCTTTTATTATCATTATTATTATTATTATAATCATTATTATTGTTATCACTATTATATTTATATTATCATTATTATTATCATTTTATCATCTATCATCATTCATTATCCTTATTATATTTATTATCATTATTACTTATATCTTATCCTTATTATATTGTTATGTTATCATTATTATATTATCATTATTACTATTTATCATCACTGTTATTATTATATATTATTATATTATTGTTATTATTATTATTATTATTATTATTATTATTATTATTATTATTTATTATTATTATTATTATACTATTTTATTATTTTATTACTACATCATTATTATCATTATTATTATCATATTGGTTCTCTCACTTTTCCAGTCTGTGTAAAAAATAATCTGGTTAAGAACCCCCCCCACTGTTGTCTCTCCTAAACATCTCCATGCTTTCTACAAGTATGTTATTTGTATCAACCAACTTTCCCCTTTTCATTCTTTTCATTGCTGTCCCTGCTTCCTCCTTCCATATCCTTTGCTAGCCTCTTCTCGTTCGTCTCTCTCATTTCCTTTGCTAGCCTTCTCCGTCTCTCTCTCATTTCCTTTGCTAGCCTTCTCCGTCTCTCTCTCATTTTCTCGATTCGTCAGTGTCTCAGAGTACAACATGCATCTTCTCATCGCGTTTCCCTTGCTTGCCATTTCCATATCTTATCTCCTTCCTTGTTCGGTCCTTTTGTCTTCTCCGCATTTTCCTTGCTTGCCATTTCCATATTTTATCTCCTTCCTTGTTCGGTCCTTTTGTCTTCTCCGCATTTTCCTTGCTTGCCATTTCCATATTTTATCTCCTTCCTTGTTCGGTCCTTTTGCCTGACCAATATATATGTCCTTTTTTTCCTTCTTTGATATCTAGCTTCCCACACATATCGCTTTGTGCATCTTCATTAGCCTTCGCCAGTATCAATAATACAATAGTAATGATGCTAATACCGGTAATGATAATGATAATCATGATAATAGAACGACGATAATTAATTAACCTGATATCAAATGTAAATAATAGTTTCGTTAATGATCATTGCATTCCCATCATCCATATTTCAACATAAGCTCTAAGAGAAATAAAAAAGAGAGAAAAATACGTAACACTACAAGACAGTTCAAGCGCCGCAGTGACGCGGAACACTTCGAATTGGCTTTCGTTAAACAAATAAAACTGATGAAAGGTAGTTGCATTACAAATTTAAACTCTTTTTGTTTTGATACCGTTCTTCAACTGCGTAATTAAGGGAGGAATGAGGGAGAAAGGTAAGGCCCATGGAGAAAAATAGAAGGAAAAATGAAGAATAGGTTAGTGACTGGGTATACAGGTGAATGAAAGAAGAGTGAAGAGGAGTGAATATAGTTAGATATATGAATTATAGAATAAAGAGTAGATCAGGAGGGATAGGGATAGGATAGAGTTAGAAGAGGAGAGAGACAGAAAGTAGATGAATTACAGTGATAAGGGAATGAAGAGGTAGATGACTACAGATATAATACGGAGTAGAAGGATGAAGAGTAAGAAGATATAAGAGTACTACGAGGAGAGTAGATAGCATATAGAGAGGATGAGAGAGGGAGATATAGTAGAGAGAGAGCGAAGTTATGAAGATAGAATAGTAAGTAGGATAGAGAGGAGAGAGAGAGATTATAAGATAGAACAGAATGATAGAGTAAATAGAAGAGAGAAGGAGAGATAAGAGATGAGAGTGAGAGAAGAACTGAGAGAGGAGGGAAAGATTAGATACACACACAGAAGAACGAACGAGAGAGAGAGAGAGATGAAAGATAGGATAATAGAGGGAAGATATTGTATGATGAGAGGAGAGAGAGATGAGATCCGATAGATTTAGAGAGCAGAGGAGAAAGAAGGGAGGAAGAAGATGTTAAGAGAGATTAGAGCAGGAGATGAAAGAGAAGGATGAGAGTAGGTAGAAGGACAGAGACAGACAGAAGAAAGGAAAAAAGACAGCCAGGAGAAATAGGAGAGAGAGAGACCGAAGATAGCGAGAAGAGAAGAGAAAAGAACAGAAAGAGAGAGAGGAGAGAAGAAAGAGCGAGAAGAAAGAGAAAAGAGAAGAAAAGAGATAGAGAGACAGACAAGCAGATTCCCCCTGAAATATTACAAGAAACCTGCCTTCCGTTTACTATGAGTCCCACCACAACAGAAGACCTGGAATCACACGTGAATTAAATCTGGAATTAACTCCCCTCTGGAATTAGAACCTTGATGCTACATTATAATTCCATAGTAAATCTGACTCCTGGTAAAGTAACACAATGTCTAGTATTCTTCTGCCAAAATGGAGGACTGTTATGGTTTAACCTGATTTTATCGTTTTGCTTAATTGCTCATTTTCTTGGCTGGTTTATTTATTAGTTTATCGTTTATGAACAGGGTTATGCGAGGTATTGGGAGAATGTGTTGAAATGTTATGATGAATGATAGCCGCAGATCAGAGACCATTATTATTATTATTATATTACTATTATTATATATAATAAATATCATTTATTATCATTATTATTATTATGTTCATTATTATTATCATTAGTACCATCATCATTACTATTACTACTTATCACTACTGTTGTATTATATTATTATCATTATTATCATTGTTTTTTATTTATTATTTCTTTAGTGGTTTTTTTGTGTATTGTCATTATTGGTGGACTAAATATGCTTATGACTGATATCCCATGAGAGAATTCACTGTCAATGACCTATTTCAGAAAATGGGTCAGGGATTGCCACTTTCAGGGTCAAGGAGGCCACTTTTGAAGATAATGATAATGGTAATGACAATAGTAATGTTAGTAATAATGGTAATGATAACAATGATAACAATGATAATAATGATGATAATAATGATAATGATTATGATGATAATAATAATAACAGTAATAATAATAATAATAATAATAATAATAATAATAATAATAATAATAATAATAATAATAATAATAATAATAATAATAATAATAATAATAATAATGATAATAATGATAATAATAATAATAATAATAATAAGGATGATAGTAAAGAAATAAAATATATAAACCAATAAATACGAAACGCGTTTTTTGCGGTCCATCTGATCCGAGTGAACCAAAAGCCTCAGCTACGTGTTGCAAGAAGACACGTGACTGCCTGTTGATGGAGGAGAGAGGTAGCAAATGCTTCCTTTCCCAGATAATTTATCAGAAATCCCGTTTTCCTGTTAGTCCTGCACATAGTTTTGTTTTTTTTGTTAGAACCTGAGAAAACTTCAGAATGTTTTTTATTACACATATCTAGTGTAAAAAAATAAAGAAAAGAAGAAAAAAAAATACGGTAATTTTTTTTATGATTCAGTGGCACTTCTCGTAGGTGCTGTGTGTTATTAAGAGAGAATATATATATTTTGGTTGATGCATTTTTCGGTGGCTATATCAATATGTTTTAGTTCTAATGTCTCTTTTCCTTAATATCGAAAACATAATCTGTGTTGAGGTATCTAGAACTGCGTGGGACTGCTCATGATAATAGTGTTCGGATTTGTTGACGTGGCAAGGATAATTTATTCAGATATATAAGAAATGTAAGGAGTACAATGGTCTCTTAATTTTTCCTTTATTGAGTAATAAGCATAAACTCATAAGTATTTTTTATTGAGAATGGCGACGCTAGACCAGATAACTATGAAAAGTACTCAAATATCGTAAAGCAAACGAATCGGACACAGCGGTGGTGGGAAAACAGAAACGCTCACAGCTGACTCCCCAGACATTTTTTCCATTATAATCTTCCCTTTTCTTTGTATCTATTATGATTTCATTCATTACCGCGAATTAGAGTTTTTTTTTCTACCGTTTCTTTTCTTTATTGCAGCTGCACTGATTCTTCCTCGTGAAATGCATATACGATAAAATCAGCTGGTGCGTCCCCCTACTCTTCCCTTACACATTTTACATAAATATTAGAAAAAACGTAACGAAATAAACTACACAAAGAGATAATTATGTAGGAAAAAAAAACGAAATCGTAATCATTATTCAGAATGGCAGAGATGGTATGACACAATCATTATTAAAAAAAAAAAAAAAAAAAAAAAACACCATATATTATCTTACGCGACAAAACCGTCAACAAAACAATACATGCTGCCAGTTTGTTACAACTGCGAGGCCCGACCCAAAGAATAATATTACTTGACATGCATAAATAAAGAAATAAATGCATATTTATCAGTCTAGACATGCATATCAACCGCGCAAATAAATAGTTAAATGTATATCTATCAGATATATAAACAGATAGCCTTTATAGTCTGTATTTGAAAATTCATTGGGTCGGGCCTTGCACAATTCTAACAAACCGGCCGATATTCTTGTATAAAAATGCTATCATCGTATATCAGATTTACAATAAATTTCCTCTTTATTTGTCTTTTGCACAGTATCACAGATTATACCTCCTAAAGACACAGGATGATGCAATTCCTTATCCATTCATTAGCCAATGATTGTCCGTATGCAGGAAAAAAACAGCAGGAAATTATGTATACAAATAAATTAATCTGGGATATTAGGTCAGCAATACCCAATCACAGATGGATTAGATAAGTTATAGCTATTGTTTTAATATTATATATATATATATATAATATATTATTATAATATAATATTATATATATAATGATAATATAATTAATGATATTATTGTTGTTATCATCATTATTATTTATATCATCATTATTTGTTGTTGTTGTTTATCATTATTACTATTATTATCCTTATTATTGTTATTATCATTATTATTGATTATTATTATCATTATCATATTATTTATTATTGTCTATCGTTATTACCATTATTGGCATATTATTGTTTCATTATTATTATAGTAGTATATATATCATCATCTGTTATCATATCATCTTATCATTCTTATTATCATTTTCATTATTATTATTATTATTATTTTTTACTTTACTATTATTATTATTATATTATCTTACTAATCATCATTATTATCATCATCATCATTATCATCTTCTTCATTATACTTATCATTATCGTTAATCTATTATCACTATTAATTTACTATTTTTATTTATTATTATTATTCATATCACTACTATATCATTCTACATATTCTAATTATACTTCTAAATTCTCACTCACTCGCATTTCACTGTCTATCTCATTTACATTATTATCATTTCGTGTCATTTATCATTTCCAATCCGTACTTAGATATGCGTATTCTCGTAGCTGTCATGATTAATTATTCATTTCATTATTTATAACATTGTTATTCTTTGAAGCATTGATTATTCATCTTATTGATCGTTGTTATCATCATTTATTATTATTTATTTCATATTGTTATGCATTACTATTTACTATCATTTACTCTTTATTAGTAATTGTCTCGTGTATTTCGTTTACCCATTATTATCATAATTCATTTACTATTATTACTCTAAAAATATGTTTATTTTAATGATTATCTATTCAATCATCCTTATTCACATTACTATCACACATCATCACCTTTCTCATTTTCATTAGCAATATCACTCTTCTTTCCTAAATACCATTTCTTTTCTTTACTATCATAGATCATTATTGGCATCATCTACTCTTTATTACAATGCATTATATTTTTGTTATTGTGCACTGTTATATTTAACATCATTTGCTACTCATTATCCATGTTGTTGTTGCGATCATTATTATCATTAATTCTGTATATATCTCAATCAATCAATTCACTACTCATAATAGTTATTCTCATTATTATCATTTTCTATGTTCCATCTTATTTCCTTTCAAATTCATAATGTTGATCATTTCCCTAATTCATTATTTATTTCAGTCTCAATCATTTACAAAAAAAAAAAAATTATCACATTTCATCATTGTTATCCATATTTCTCCATTATTCTATCGATTATTAGCATTATCACTATTATTATTATCAATGAATTCTTCCTTTGTTACCATCTATAATTACTTTATTTAACTATTCTATATTAATCATTGTTATATCACTATTCTATTTAATCTATTATTATGTATCATTGTTATTATCCATTATGATTATTTCTATCCATCATTCATCATTATTGTTTCTTATTAAACATATATCATTAACATTCATTATCACCATTTTTTATTTTCTCCAAAAAGTTGGTTGCAAATTTTCGTTACTATTATTCATTATCATTCATAATGACTCATCACTTAGACTGTATAGTTCGTATGATTCTGTAATTATAGTTTTACTCTATTCTCTCTCTCTCGTTATTCCTTAATAATAATCGCTTCCCCTTTTCTTAGATAATATAATCTACTCCTCCAGGTCCTGATCTTCGTGACTAATAGCCTGTGAGATCCGGTAAAAAGGTACACACTGCGCATGCAGCCCCTTGCATGACCGCTTCTGCTTCCTATCAGCAATTTTCTTTTCCGTGAGAAGAGAACGAAATAAAGAAACAATGAACAAATAACATACAGTCTCTTTGTGGATAGTGAACACTTGTGACTCGCGTCGCGCGCCTTTTGATCTCTCCCGCCATATTTCCCGTTTTTAAAAGTGAAGATCCGCGCATTTTTCTACTTTAGGTTTCTTCACCTTTAAGGGGAGGACTTTAATAGTTTATGATATAATGTTCAGTCGAGTTTTTTTTTTTTTTTTTTTACCAATAATGTCACGGTCTGGAGATTTTATTAAGGAATTCCCCCAGACCTTAAGCGTGACCTTGTGAAGGTTAGAGAGGTAACTGTACTCCAGTTTGCCCAGAGTAATGTAAAGGCAATTTTGACTATTGATTCTTTGTTTCATTTGAAGAAATAATTACAGTCTCCGGTGACGCCATGCACAATGTGGTTGAAGGGAAGGAATATATGTTAGGAAATTGATAATAAAGAATGATAGAAGCAACAAAAAAGGCAGATAATGATGGGTTTCTGAATACATATTATTATCATACATGTTCGTACATGAATATATTTCATCGACATGGACATTATGAATTTACAGAGAAAATTCGAAACATGAAATTCAAAAATTAGGCTATTTATCTTGAACAACCTCGACAGGCGACGCAAAAGAATATGAAATATATACGAGCAGAGAAATGAGAGAGAGAGAGAGAGAGAGAGAGACGAGAGAAGAGAGAGAGAGAGAGAGGAGAGAGAGGAGGAGAGGAGAGAGAGAGAGAGAGAGGAGAGAGAGAGAGAGAGAGAGAGAGAGAGAGAGAGAGAGAGAGAGAGAGAGAGAGAGAGAGAGAGAGAGAGAGAGGAGAGAGAGAGAAAAGGAGGAGAGAGAGAAGGAGGTATGGAGTGGAGGAAAGGGAAAGAAGAAAGAAAGAAGCGTGAGAGGGAGAGAGACTGATAGATAGATAGATAGATAGATAGAGAGAGAGAGAGAGAGAGAGAGAGAGAGAGAGAGAGAGAGATACAGACAGACAGACAGACATACAGACAGACAGAGACTGGCAGAAAGAGAGAGATGAGAGAGAGAGACAGAGAGAAAGAGAATGAGAGAGAGACAGAGAGAAAGAGAGAGACGAGAGAGACAGAGAGAAAGAGAGAGATGAAGAACCACCCAAGAATAATGAGAGAAGCAATTTGCAAACAAAGAAGAAAAGGAGAAACCCTTGTCATAGGAAAATAAATTCGTATATGAAGAGGAAGAAGAAAAAAATTCGCAATGCAGATTAAACGCCAAGAAAACCTTCCTTTCACTGTATTCAGCGCCATCCATCACCATCATTTATTCGCAGTTGGCACGCCTGATTTCTGCACGATGACCCAAGATGCTCGGTTGAATTTGCATGTGACAAGGTATAGTTAGCTGCACATTTCTATTTTCTCTCTCTTTCTTTCTCTCCCTTCCTTTTCTTCCACCCGTCTCGCCTTATCTCGTCTCTCTCTTCTTTCTCTCTCTTTTCTTCCCTCTTGTTCCCATCTTTTATCCGCGGTTGGCAAGTCTTATTTGAATTTGCATTTGGAAAAGGCGTTGTTGTTTTTCCCGAATTTTTTGTCCTCTAATTCTTTGTTTCTTACTTTATTCCTCCGTCTGTTTAGTTCTGGTGTACTTTCTTGATTAGATTTTCTTATTTCTATAGACATGTGTAGATACATATGTTCACATGTGTATGACAAATGTTGAACGGTATGAATATGAATTAATGGCTTCACAGTACAATGTATTTGACCGGTTGCGAACATGTCTTCGTTAGAAATACATGTCAACATGAATTACGTGTTCAACACATGTGTAACACTGTACAACACCACATACCACAACAAACACCAACAACACACATACACTCACACATACACACATACACACAATATTATTTTATATTGCCACACCCATCACAACACAACACACACAGGAACACATCAATAATATTAGTATTAATAATATATAATATATTATATATTTATTGTATATAGTAGGTATGTAGTGATATAATATATATTACTTAATATCGATGTTTAGGTATTATAGTTTTGATACATATTATTGATTTTTATTGCATGTATATAGGTGTATTATTGGTTTGTTTTTGGTGGTTTTGGAGTATGTGTTTAGATAATATATTTATATATTTAAATTTTATTATAATTATATTATATTGTTTATATATAAATGTATATATATATATATATATATTGTATAATAGTTTTATATTTAATGGGGTATGCATATTAGTTATTACTGATGTTGTTTTATATGTAGGTATTAGTATATTTATTTATAGGTTTTGTTTGTTGGTATATGGTTGTATAGGATTTATTCATATATTAATAGCATATAGTGAGTCTATATTATTAATTTTTAATATATATGTATATATTATATGTATATTTTTATGGGTAGTAATAGTAATGATATCTTATATTATGTGGTCTTATTATGTATGATATTGGTATTATTAATATGTGTTGTAGTGATAGTGTGGTGTTATGGTAGTAGGTAGTGAGGTAGTAATAGTGTTGGTTGTTGTGATTAGTAAATGGGTATATTTATGAGTGGTGTGTGATTGAGTTTTGTATATATGTATTATAATACATATGATATATAAAATAGTATACAGTGGTATTGATATTAGTTGTTTTTTGTGTTGATATTTTTGTTAATTTTTTTATAGTAGTGTTATATTTATTGTTAGGGAATGTTGATAATTATAATAAAAGGTATTATTAATAATATATATAATATAATATGATATACATATGTATTGTGTGTGTGGTGGTGTGTGTGGTGATGTGTGGTGTGTGATGAATGTGGTGTGGGTGTGTGTGGTGTGTGTGCGCGTCTGTGCGTGACGTGTGTGTATGTATAGAGTTTATTGGGTGTTGGTCAGTGTGTTAGTCGAGGAGGCTGGAGTGGATCATGTATGCGGCTTCCTCTAAGTGCCTGTGTGATTTGAACAGGACAGATTCGAGAGCGGTCTCCCTGTCTGCCGTCGGGAAGGGTACCCAGCAATTCCTCGCACACATGTCCAGCGAGACTCATAAATTCTCTAAGTCAGAAAACATGGTACATCAGACAAAAAGACTGAAAAACAAAGACATGCTTTCACATATCTTTATGGAATAAAGAGTCAGTGGAGCTGCTTGGGGGTATAGTGAATGGAGTAAATGGAGACTTGTCCAGATGGAGAGGTACTGTGGTCTTGTTTACCTGTCTGCTGAGCTGACGGTGAAGCGCGATGCGTGGCGGTGGAAGGGTGATAGGGACTCTCTTCGGAGGCAGGTGATGGATGGGCATGTCTTTGAGTGTGAGAATGGTTCAGAAGCTGGATGTATATCCGTTCATATTGTATACATATAGCTTACATGAGGTACAGTATTTAGAGATGTATAATATATTAGGTTTGTTGATAGTTGGGTTTTTGGTTGGTATAGTAGTAGTTAGTGTTATTTTTATTTATATTTTTATTTAATATTTATATATATTGATTATTTTTTAGTATTGTTTATATTTATATAAAATATATAAGTTGATTAATTGGTATATTAGTATTGGTATATATTTTTATATTTTTTTATTTTTATGTATATTTTTTTTATAATATCATAATATTTTATTTATCATAGTTATTAGTATATATAGATATGTATAGATTATAATATATATTATAATGATAATTGAAGTATGATGCTCATTATATCCTATGTCTGCCTTATTACTATCTATGGCTATCTATCTATACTATCTATAGTGCTATTCTTATCTAGTGAGTGTGAGAGAGTGAGTATTATTTATTATTTATTATATATATATAGTATTTGTATTTTTTTATGTGATGTGAGGTTACATAGTATCATTACACGTATTTGTGTGTGGGTGTGCGTATATATATTATAATTAAATTTTTTTTATAGGTATAATTGTATTTATGTGAGTGATATTAATATATTATATATAGAAAATAGGTATATGTAGTTTAGGTATATATTAATTTATTTTTAATCACTGTGCTGTGTGTTGTGTGTGTGCGTTAGTGTTGTGTGTTGTGCCGTATGTGTCGATTTGCATTATTCATAAAAGTACATGACATCATCGAGATATAGCGTCATGCAGCAGTGTTGTGTGAGAGGCAGACGCATACGTGGATGTGATATTGTGTGTTAGTCTCGGACTCTCGTACTGAGTATAGTGTGTCCAGTAGTGTTGTGCTACACGTAGTGATGTAGTCGTGGTGTGTGTGTTGGATATGGTGTGTATGGCTCCGTCATGTGTTGTCTGGACATACTGGTTGATCGTTCTTGGTTTTGTTTGGAGTGAGAGCCGTCACCGGCGGAGCGCCTCGCTGGCCGGCCGGATTCGGAGCGGAGCGGCGCTTGCAGATGGGTCATCTTGAGCGTCTCGCTTGATTGTGTTTTTGAATCAGTTTTGATTTTCTAAATTTATAATTATAGTTATTATATATATAAGATTATTTTTTAATAAATTTATTTATTATTTATTTATTATCTATTATTATTATTTTATTATTATTATTGGAGATATTATTATTGATTATTGATTATTTATTGTTTTATGTATTTGATTTATTTATTATTATTTTACTTATTATTTTTTATATATATTTATGTTGTTTGTTGAATAATATATATAGTATATATATAGTTATTTTGTATGTATATTCTTTGTGGTTGTCGTACATATATAGGTAGGTATATATAGGTATATAGGTATATATAGGTAATATAGGTATAATATATATATTCATATGTTGTGTTGTTGTGTTGTGTGGCGTGTTTGTGTGTGACTTGTTTGTGAAAGTTGTGGTGGTCGTGTGTGTTAGTGTGTGTTGTGTGTTGTTGCGCCGTGTGTGTGTGTGTGTCTCTGTGGTGTGTGTCTGTGTACACATATATTGATATAAATTTTTATTAGAATTATATTATTTTAGATATATCGTAATAATGTTTTGTTATTTTGACATTTCTTGCCACACTACATTCTAGACAATTCATTATATATGTATCTTATTATATATTTATATATGTTAGAGTTTTATATAAATTATATATATTACAGTATATTATATAATAATTGTTATATATATATGTGTTGTTGTGATTTGATTTATTTTTAGATATGTTTATTATTTTATTTATATTATTTATTATTTATGTATTATTTGAGTAAAATTTATATGTGTGGTGTTGTGATGTGTTGTGTGTTGTGTGTGTGAGTGTTGTGTGTGTGTGTTTGTGTGTTGTGTGTGTGTGTTGTTGTTGTTATTTGTGTGTGTGTTAGTTTTTATTTTATTATATTGTATTTTAGGTCTTATTCACTTCAGTATATTAATATTGTATGTTGAGATTGTCACAGTTAAGGAGGTATTGGCAAAAATATAATATAATTTAAAGCCTCATAAAAGTCAAACTTCTATAGAAAGATACTGTTCATGAGCCGGTGACATGAAATTTATCATTTACGCAATAAGCGTCACGCAAGCAATCTCATCAATAACATTGTTTAAGAGGTTTTTGTGTTTCAGTGATTAAAGTATCCATGCGAGATATATAACTTTGAAATCTCTGCGGAAATTATTTTGTATTCAGTCATAAATGGTGAACGTTTGAGTTGAATAGTAGAAAATTATACTTATAACGTGATAATGCATCTTTAATTTGTCTTTTTTTATTTTATAGTATATTAGAAAACGTATGAAAAGAAGAAAGAAAAGTACAAATATGTACGAGATATGATGAAGATCTGTTTTTGGAGTGTGAATACAGCAAAAAAGCTGCACACATGCAGGATCGAGAGGAGACTAAGATTGTGAGTTAGTATGTAATAAATAGATGTATTAGCGATCTGATACTTCATCGTACTTACTGTCTCTCAGTCTATCGAGTACTTGCTTTTTCTCTCGTCTCATTTCTTTCATTCTCTCGTTCTCATACTTAATTCTATCACCATTAACATGCCTCATATTCCCATTTTCTTCTAGCTATCGATAACTATCATATCTTCAGAGTATATTTTATTTTTAATCATTAATTTTCCATCCGCGCTTTCACATAAATAATTTGGCTGAAGACTCTTTTTTATTTTCTATCCGGATTTATCGTCAAGAACCTCATACTATATCGCTAGAATTCCTCAGCGCAACTCACAGCCAATGACTCCCAAGCATAATATTGCTGTATGATTTCTTAGTATTCTGCGAGTGTTGTTGCCGGTTGCGTCATCAAGTTCACCGTGAGATGATATCGAATTTTTCTTTTATACAAGAGTTATCTTCCTTTAAATGTGCTTTTAGGGATGAACTTGCCTATTTTTTACGACAGTGTGATCTGATCTCTGTCTCCTCATTTTTTTCTTTTTTTTTTTTTCTTCTCTTCAGCTATGTCTTCCTAATTCATTTCTTTGTCGTTATTGCCGTTACGGATAGTTGTTATTTTTAACAATTAATGAATAGGTTGTGCAGGGAATGGTCGGGGTTTACCCAATCCTCCTTGCAGTGCAGGATCTTGAACTTCGGGGGAGAAGGATTACCGCAGATAATATAAATTCATTGTTGTTTTAATATTTCGACTAATTACTAGTTATTTATCTAGTTATCGAAATATCAATATCATCATATATATTATTATTATGTGTTGTTAATTAATATATTAGTTTCATCTGTGTTTTTTTAATTATTATTATATATATATTGTTATCAATTATTAATATTCATTTACATTTTATTATTATCATCATCATTATTTATTATTTATTATTCATTATCATCATTTTAATGATCTATTATTCATTTCTTATTTATTTATTATTATCGATTATCTATTGTGTTGAATTATATAATCATTATCATTATCATGTATAATCATTTTCTTTTATTATTATTGATTATTATTATTTATTTATTTAATATTCATTATTTATTATACATTATTTATCACATCATTTATTAGTTTTTATTACATTGGTATGTAATTACTTCTCTTAGCGGTATATTTGAGTAGTACGTCGTTGTCATTTTAGATCATAAGGTACAGTATGAACGTGCATAGTAAGAGATGTTCAATTTGGGATAAGGACGATAAATAAGAGATATGTAGATAGAAGACATAAATGCGTAATGGAATAAAAGGAGATCGGTGTAATGGGAACTGACAGCGAGGAGAGAAATGTTGTCCTGTCAGCGAATCCAGAGACAGATGTGTCAAAGCACCAGAAGATTGGCGGAAACGTGAGGTCATTTGTTAAGAGGAAAACCAGAGTTTTAGAAAATGTCAGACACGGAGGAATTTAAACTGGAGAGAAGTTATCACTGGAGGAAGTTCTGGACAGTTATGTTGGTACAAACCGTGAGCCGTGTCCTTTGGAGGTCATGGCTGAACAGAACAAAACCTTGGACTTTTTATATTGTCCTTCGATACGGAAATTGTTAACATCCTCTGGTAAAAATTAGAGCATGTTATCACGTGTAATGTTAGCGGAAGAAGCTCCAGATTTGATTATCTGTTGCGCAGACTGACTCTCTGTTGCTGGATATCGAGAAAATGCAATGTCATCTTGGGGACCGAGTAGCCACGCAACAAAGCCTAGTGGACTTGTTCAAAGAAAACGGTGAGAAGGTTAAAACCAGGAGGATTAGAGGGAATTAATCTTTAAAAAAAATGTGAGGTTTTTTAAAAACACGAATTCAAGACGCAAATGCTGAGGAAATGTTGCTGAGGAACAGGAAGTCTTTGGTGAGAACATAGGGGAAGATCTTGGAAAATAGGTGAAGCTGGCGGAGGGATAACGGACTGAAAGAAGAAGCGGAAGGTGAAAAGGGGACAAAGAAAATATGGATAGAAGATCGAACTCCATACAAGAGGAAGGAAGAAACGAAAGGGGAAGCTGGAGAGGCTGGATCCACGGTGTACAGAGACCTATCCTTTTACAGTTCATCTTGGTGAGCTGCCTTGGCCCTTCTCGCTTGTTCTATCCGCAGAGAAGGTCAGGGAAAACATGATATAAGAGACTCTGGCACAAATAAATAAAAGAATAAATGAAAGAAGAAAGAAAAAGGATAGAAAAATGGTATTTTCATATAAACATGGATACAGACAAATCGATGAATGAATAAAGAGACAAATAAGTATCGCAGAATAAAAAGAGATGGTCAGCGAAAACATGAGTAAAGGAACCCCGAGCATGTTTTCTTTGAAAGGAAATACCACTGCCATTTATTGTTGCACTGAACTTAAAAAAGACCGGTAGCTTCACCATGACCCTGGCTCTTCCCAAGGCTAGGTGCTGCTCTGAGGAAGACCAACATGGAACTTGAATCCAAAGCTGAGGAAAAAAGACTAGACTAGTAAAAGCTTGAAACACGCGTGGCATTATAGGCATAAAGCAAATTAAAAGGGAATATGGGGCCACAGGAGGATATACAATAGACAAAAAGAAAAAAAAGGGAGAAACTATTTATTGAAGGAAATGGGCGTCTGAAAAAGATGGAAGTTAAAACCGTGGAATAGTTTCATGTCTTGTGAAAAAGGAGGCAAAGGAAGCTACAAAGAAAATGAAGAAAGAATTCAAAGACCAGTGAACTTGATAAGATACCAATAGAAAACAGGAAATCTGGCGGAAGAAATTGATGGAGAAGCCTTTCGAACAGGAGAAAATCACTGATTGGGATGAGGACATTGGTGACATTATACAAAGAAAGGAAACATTACAGATGAATTAATTTTAGTTTGGCTGAAAAATTATCTTAGAAAAAAATAAAGAAAAGAACAAACAGGA
>NW_020870177.1:474909-477409 GCF_003789085.1 Penaeus vannamei | reverse complement strand
TCATTCATCATGGACCAACCTGTTATAAGGAATCTCTTCTTGTTCCTGTCTGCTTCTTTCTCCAACATAGTTCCTGCCTTTCGTGTTTTCGAAGTTTCCGTCACTGCTTCGGCCTGGCGGAAGAATCACCTTTGTTTCCTCCAAGACTGCCTCGATGAACAGGTGCTCCTCTCCTCGATCTCCAATCTCCTGAAACACTCGGGTGAAGGATCTCCTTTTCCGGATTATGCTCGGTCTCTCCTCCTTGAACGGATCTGTGCAGGTAGGAGGGATGTCGAGCGCGCCTTCTATCGCTCTCGTGTTCCTGCTGACGACCTGAACGAATGGCTTCCCGGTCCCTCTCCACAACCCATGGCCGCTCTCTCTCACAGAAGCTCTCCAACCACACCTCCCATAGTCCCTGGTCCCGCTTCTTCCTCACCAATGCTGTTACCAACCAATCCTCCCTGCCCTTATCCTATCACCAACTTGGCTTCGGTCTTTTCTTTGCTCTCCGCCCTCTACCTCTTATGTGTCGTCCTCTCAGCCGAGGGGGCGGCGGTTCAAGCTCCGCCCGGGCGAGAGAAGCTGCAATTGTCGCCCGGAGGTTACTGCTGTGTCTAAGCACCACTGCGGGTAAGGACTAAGCTCTGTCGCGTCAACACTAGCTGACACTGGATGTAATGACCCATAAACAAATTATTTCGTACTGCATCATATACGATCCGAAGACCATCTGAAAAATGATGTTCCTCACTTAGATGGAGCAAAATCCCGAAGATAACAATAAACAAGTATCGAATATAATCACCTTGTTGTACTATTGTTAACCTCCTCTCGAATGCAATGTCCATGGTGTGTTTGTGTGTTTGTATGCAGCCGGAACAACGAAGTGAAGGGCAAGAAAACACACGAATATGCCCAAGAAAAAGAAGGGCATATACTACAAGAGGTACATAGAGGAATATATATACAAATACTGGGTGGTCAGGTCACGTCGGTAATCAGGCGAGCGACGACCTTGGCTAGTTCGTGGCTCCCCGTAGCGGTGTTAATGTTGTTCGTTGTATGAATGAACGCCGCTTCTACCATCTTTTCTTTGTCGTGGGGCCAGGCCTTGCTTTAGGTGGAGGCCTGGGACCACTTCGGGAGGTGACCGTCGGTGTCTGCGTGAACAACGAAGGCGCTTCTCGTGTCGTGGCGTCGGAGAGCGCTGCGGTGTTGACTGATACGTTGTTCGTGCAGTCCTCGTGCTGTCTCGCCTATGTATATTCGTGTGTTTTCTTGCCCTTCCCTTCGTTGTTCCTGTTGCATATATATATATATATATATATATATATATATATATATATATATATATATATATATATGTGTGTGTGTGTGTGTGTGTGTGTGTGTGTGTGTGTGTGTGTGTGTGTGTGTGTGTGTGTGTGAGGGTTGCAATCTGTTCACCATGAATTACACACACACACACACACACACACACACACACACACACACACACACACACACACACACACACACACACACACACACAACACACACACACACACACACACACACACACACACACACACACACACACACACATATATATATATATATATATATATATATATATATATATATATATATATATATAATATATTATATATAATATATACACACCGAATATAAAAACAGAAGCTACTATACATTATTTTTACATATTATACTTATTCATATAAAGAGTCATAATTATGTAATTTGGACTTCAAAGGTTTCACTTTCTTTCCACAGTGACAAACATTACCCGGGCTTTGGGGGTAAGTATAAATATTTTGTTTAGATTTTTAATTCTTATAATTGTTTGATCATATATATATATATATATATATATATATATATATATATATATATATATATATATACATATATATATATATATATATTTTATATAGATAGATAGATAGATAGATACATGATATCCATGCCCGTAGACTTATGGAATTTTTCCTGATCAAGCTGCTTCCCAATTTCAGGCTGAACAACGGGTTTTCTCCTGCCGACTCTCCTCGCTTCAGAAATTGTTCAGCTTCTTCCATATGCCGGCCACTCTTCACATAGACCGCCTAATCTTCTGACCTGACCTTTCACTTTCACTCCCTTCACTTTCGTTCTCCTGTCCTCACCTGCTCCGTGTTTCCCACGGTGCTTCTCCTTTTTCTCTCTCGTATACTACTTCCTCTCCCCTTCTCCTTCACACCCGAAGATGGAAGCAAGGACGACTCCGAAACTGTTATCTCACTTATTTCAATAAATCTTCTTTGTGCAATTTGAGTTTTTCTTCCATAATATCATTTTTTTTTTTTTTTTTTTCATTCATCATGGACCTCACGGTTATAAGGAATCTCTTCTTGTTCCTGTCTGCTTCTTTCCCCAACATAGTTCCTGCCTTTCGTGTTTTCGAGGTTTCTGTCACAGCTACGGCCTGGCGGAAGAATCACTGCCTCGATGAACAGGTGCTCCTCTCCTCGATCTC
>NW_020870177.1:457500-459874 GCF_003789085.1 Penaeus vannamei | reverse complement strand
CTTCATTCATCGATTATCTCTGAGAAATGAAGTGAAATTGAGGACAAGCGAGAGATACGCCACCTTTCCGAGAATTTTTCCTGGTATAGCAGCTTCTTGATAACAGAATATAGAAGAAGACGAAGAAGAAAAAGAAAAGAGAAAAGGAAATTCGGAATAACCCTTTATGTAACCCTCTGTCATGTTCACCACAGGAACAAAAATGTACCACCGACCAGAGTTCCCTTGACCGAAACTATTTTGTCATGTTTTCGAAACTTTATCTAGCAATACTCGGTAAAATATAGTCGTATATGGTAGTGATTTGTGGCTCCTAGATGTGATATAGAAGAGCAATGATACAGCTAGGGTTTAACGTGTCAGGAGATCTAGTAAAATTTATATATTTTTGCAAGGAAAGCAAAAGATGATAGGTATTTTTGATGGAATGTAGCAGATACTGAACTCAATGTGTGTCGAAAATCGGTATCGCAAAGCTGATTGTACGTCTAAAGGCAATAGCAAAATAATTCACGATTACAGTTCTCCTAGATTATGATTTGCCAAATAAATACATAATAATACATTCATAAAAAAACGCACAAGCAAAAACAACAACAACCAACACACACACAACAACAACAACAACAACAACAACAACACAACAACAACAACAACAACAAACAACAACAACAACAACAAAACAAAAAACAACAAACAACAACAAACAAACAACGCCGTACTAAATAAGTTTCCCACAAAAAAAAAAAAAAAAAAACCCTCGGATCCGAACGGTATGACGCATAGACGGGACACCCACGTTCTAGTAACCCACAAAACACGGCAAACACGAGCAGAGTCGCCAACATGAATACGAAATTTCCGATCGGGTTCCGGACACCGTGTTCCATGAGGCCGCTACTTTCGGGGCGGCTTGAATAACGTATCACGGAAGGTATGTAAAAAAAAAAAGGCTTAGTATGTGGCACAGGGAACCCGCCCTTAACCCTTCAGCACATTCCAGGAAATATAGATTTGTCCTTCTGCTGAAAGTGATATCGTCTCCGCCCTGTTTATAGTCAAATGAGTCGAAAATTTGATTTTTGTCTTTCTTCTTTCTTTCTTCTTGTCTAATGATAACAATAACAATGACTATAATAACATTAATAAGGATAATAATAATGATAATAATAGTGATAATGCTAATAATAACAATGATGATTATGATGATAATAAGGATAATATTAATGATAAGGATGATAATATAAAAGTTATTGTATGACAATAAAGATATCAATGATAAGGTGTGTGACTGCGGTTTTAAGCATGTGTTGCATATTTAACAGTTAAAATCCATTCATTTATACTTGAATATATGATATACAAAGCCATTCATACACGCAATCACACAGATACAAATCCATATATACCTGACTGTGTGTACACCTCCTAGTACACACACACCCCGGCGTAACGAAGCCTAGCATAGCGTGTACCCTACATACCATAACGCGAGATTGTATTACCATGAACTGTTGACCGAAGAGGCTCTGTGGCCACGCTAAAAGGATATTTGCGGTCGAGAGGTGACCTGAGTTCGCCGAGTGCTCAGGGAATCTGTGCGGCGTGGAACGTGGAGTGACAAAGGCTGTCAAGACCAATGGGAGGAGAAATTAGTGGACGGGGGAGTAAGTTCTTCCTTTTGTCTGTGGCTATTACGTCAGGGTCCTCCTCTGCGGGGAGCGCCATGCTGTGATAGTACTATGCTCAAAAATGGGTTATTTATGGGTTATTTAAACAGCGGTTGTTGGACTGTGGTGATGAAGATATATTTTTGATACATTGATAAATTTATTGTTATTGTCAATAATGTTGTTATTGGTATTGTTGTACTAATTATGTTTCATCTTACTTAGTGTTATTATCATTGACATTCTATTGTTGTTGTTGTTGTCATCTGTATTATCATTAAAATTATGTTATGGTTATGCTTTTGCTAGCGGTGATTTTGCTAGTTGCTTGGTTAACAGAGAACTCTAAAAGATTTTTATTAAATTTTTACTAGAAGTATGTCACTGCCTAACTTCGGTGTCATTTTGGTGGTAATCTGGATTATGATCCGGATTCATGAATTTTTAATGTAATTCTTAAAGTGTGAATTTTCATTGTATCAGTGACTTTACTTGTTAAGTATGCGCTCTGTAAGTGCTTCTAGTTATTATAATTATTATCATTATTATTATCATCATTATCATATCACCATATCATCATTAATGTTATCATTGTTTATGACAATCATTATTATTGCTATTATTACCATTATCATCATTATTTCTACACTACTATTATTATTTTCTCATTCTTATTATTACTACTGTTACTGCAGTGACTGTTG
>NW_020870177.1:430000-432500 GCF_003789085.1 Penaeus vannamei | reverse complement strand
AAGCCACAATTCAAGAGCGGTTGTGTTATCATAAAAAAAAAAAAAAAAATGTTGATTCCGTATAATTTCCTGTTGGTTTTTATGTGACTGTGTAAGAGAACATGAGAGGCTAGATCATTTCTAAAGTGATAAATCTTGACATTATTTATCAAAGTAAGATGGTACAGTATGCTTCAAAACGTTTAGATAACATCTAAACATCTGAACAAACTGTTGGATATTAGCGCCACTTATATAACTGTTCTTACTTATGTTCTTACACACTAATGAATCTGTTCTCCTTTTTTTAATAACCCGGGCATCACGATATATATATATATATATATATATATATATATATATATATATATATATATATATATATATATATATATATATATATATATATATATATATATATATATATATATATATATATGTGTGTGTGTGTGTGTGTGTGGTGTGTGTGTGTGTGTGTGTGTGTGTGTGTGTGTGTGTGTGTGTGTGTGTGGTATGTATGAATATATACATATATATATATGAATGTTTCTCTTACCCATTTCATAATGTGAAACGGCAATTGTTCTTATATATTGATATAAAATTCCGGCGAAATTGGGGAGCGTTGAAGTTGCACAACTGCTGCCATTACGAACGTGTTCAAGTGCAACATTTTAAAGTCCATTAAGGGCAACATGTAGAAGGAAAAAAGCAAATCAGGAAACAGCGCAATTCAATTAATACCCACAAGATCATTTGTTAAGAAAAAAATAAATGCGTTTAATCCCATCAACCGGCGGGATAAAAGCAAACATATACAGTGTAACCTTTTTTTTTCTTTCTTTCTTTTTAAATCTATCTCTTTACCAACAACAAAAACTTGAATTCTAAGCAAAAAAGGATAAACATCATTACAAATATACCTCTTCTCCCCCTTCTATGAACTTTCCACTGGAATCTCTAAGCATTTTCACAAGAACGGAACTTACGTCATTTGCGGGCAAGTCCAAGCCTCTTTTCCTGCCCAAGAAGGAACGCCTTTAAATGCCCACAATATGATGAAACAGTCGATGGTTCATGCATGTTGTGAAGTCTGAAGCTATTATTATTTCTCTCGAATATCTCGTGCCTGTTGCATGTGATTTTACACCGATGAGGCTTTAATTTTGTATCGGATAACAGAGAATTATGTATTTAATTTAAAACGGTTTTGGACTTGCGCTTCCATCCGTTGGCCCGGAAGTGTTAATGCGACTTTACCACCAAAGCTTTCGACAAGGTCAACGCCAACGAAATCAGCCTTTTTTTTTTTTTTTTCTTCTTTTTTTTCTTTCTTTTATTATTTTTTCTTTTTTTTTTTTATTTTTTTTTTTTTTTTTTCTTTTTTATTCTTTTTTTTTCTTCTTTTATATTATTTTTTCTTTTTTTTTCTTTTATTCTATCTTTTTTTATTATTTTTTTCTTATTTTCTTTCTTTTTTCTTTTTTCTTTTTTTTTTTTTTTCTTTTTTCTTTTTTTTTTTTCTTTTTTTTTTTTTTTTTTTTATTTTTTTCTTCATTTTGTTATTTATTTCTTTTTCTTTTGTTATTCTAACGAAAATATACCTGAGCCGAATACACTTCTGCGACAGCGACGAAGAGGACGCGAGAAGATGGCGGACGAATCTGTCGACGCAATTGAGACAGATCACAAGACACGAGAGGTGCTCCCTCCCTTTCATTCTCTCTCCCTCTGTCCCTTTCATCCTTTCTCCTTCTGTCCCTTTCATTTTCTCTCTCCTCCCTCCCTCGCTCACAGCCGCCCATTTATCAAGTGAATTCGGAACCGTGATCGCTGATTCTTAACGTTTTAATAAAGTCGTAGCTTATAACGGGTATATCTCTCTCATTTGGTAATTTGTGGTCGTATATGGAACTTAAAGACATTCATGGGCTTACGTTGTTTAATTGCGTAGTATTATTGTTCTGCTGTTGGTCTAATGTAACAAAAGTATTTTCAGATGTAGATTCTTAAGAATGGTAACAGCTACAAGACTGGGAATCAACAATAGAATTTAAAGAATGTTAATGTTATTCAAGAAAATAAAAACAATAGTAATACGCCGTGAGTTAATATAATGCTTTTGTCTCAGGCAATAACTTTAAAACTTTTTTTTTTTTTTTTTTTTTTTTTTGAAACTAATAACCAAACACAAAAGTCTGACGAAAAATTAGAGTAGAAAGGAAGAGGGAGAATTCTTATCTTTAGAGTAGACAAATATTGGCCGAGATACCGCGCTCTAAGTGTGGTCTTATTAGATTGACATCCTATAATGGACAGTCCATTTCGATATAGGAGAGAGACGGTCAACAATGGCGTTTTTATTTTTATTTATTTATTTTTATTTTATTATTATTATTATTGTTATTATTATTATTATTATTATTATTATTATTATTATTATTATTATTATTATTATTATTATTATTATTATTATTATTATTATTATCATTTTTTTTTTTTTTTTTTTTTTTTATTTTTT
>NW_020870177.1:410000-412500 GCF_003789085.1 Penaeus vannamei | reverse complement strand
GTATGACCATAGATAAGAGATCTACATACACATACATACATATATATATGCACACACACACACACACACACACACACACACACACACACACACACACACACACACACACACACACACACACACACACACACACACACACACACACACTCACTCACTCACTCACTTACATATGCACACACACACACACATGTGTGGAATTCATGGTGAACAGATTGCAACGACGAAGGGAAGGGCAAGAAAACACACGAATATGCCGAAGGCCTTTTCACTATTGCTTCGTCAGGGCAATAGTGAAAAGGCCTTCGGCATATTCGTGTGTTTTTTTTGCCCTTCCCTTCGTCGTTCCTGTTGCACACACACACATACACACAAACACACGAACACACGCTCACACACACACACTCACTCACACACTCACTCACATACATATGCACACACACACACACACACACACACACACCACACACACACACACACACACACACACACACACACACACACACACACACACACACACACACACACACACACACACGTACACGCATACATAGATAGATTGATTTGTAGCCAGATATATAGATAAATAGAGGGACATAAATAGATAAATAAATATAATATATATATATATATATATATATATATATATATATATATATATATATTATATATATATATATATATAATATATATATATACATAAATAGCCGATTAACATCTTCATGCAGATGAGGAAAATAGGTAAAATGAGTAAAGGTCATTAATAATAAACGGAATATCTCGTGCAGTAATATTCAATATATATATATATATATATATATATATATATATATATATATATATATATATATATATAATATATATATGTGTGTGTGTGTGTGTGTGTGTGTGTGTGTGTGTGTGTGTGTGTGTGTGTGTGTGTGTGTGTGTGTGTGTGTGTGTGTGTGTGTGTGTGTGTGTGTGTGTGATGTGAGCGTAAGAGATGGGAATGCTTATATATTCTTTCTTTTCGCGTGTACACATGCGCAAAAGTCTCCGCTTTCCACGGCATTCCACAGCGCCCTGAACAAGAACAAATCGCCCGGCCCAAAAAAACCCATCGGATTGCCATCCCACCAACCAGAAATAATTCCTCAAATTCCTAGGGTCAATCTTCCTGTCAAGTGAACCCCCTTCATTCCAGATTTATTCCTGGGGCGAATTCCTGTCACTTCTGCTCGCCGTTTCGGAATCCCGGAGAGCGGCCAGTGCCTCTGCTGATGCCGGCCGCTTTATATATTTGGTCGTCCTTTTCCGCAAGGGATCCGAAGCCCTGCACGAAGAAGGAATTTTGAGGGACTTTTGGGAGAACAATAATACATAATTAAGAAATAGCTCCTCTGAGATGCCTGATTATTTATATGATTATATTATATGATCCATATATATGATATGATATGATATGATATGATATGATATGATATGATATGATATGATAATTATATGATATGATATGATAATTATATGATATGATATATGATAATTATATGATATGATTATATGATATGATATGATATGATATGATATGATATGATATGATATGATATGATATTATATGATTGATATGATATGATAATTATATGATATGATATGATATGATATGATATGATATGATATGATATGATATGATATGATATGATATGATATGATATGATGATATGATATGATATGATATGATATGATATGATATATGATATGATATGATAATTATATGATATGATATGGATATGATATGATATATATGATATTATATGATATGATGATGATGATATGATATGATGATATGATATATGATAATTATATGATAATTATATGATATGATATGATATGATAATTATATGATTTCTATATTTTTATATCGTGGTTAGTAACAGTATATTCGTAATACTGTAATTTTGATGAGATAATAGATCATAATAAGGGTAATTGGTAAAAACAGCAGTAGATAATGACAAAGACCATACTTAAAATTTATACTGATATAATATGAATGATAACAAAGATTATATTACGTAAGTGATCCTTATTACTGAACATTAATCAAAATCATAAAAATCCGGTATTTTTATGCAATGCAAAAATCAATCATAGTCATGAAAAAAAAAATCCTGAACCAAAATCTGGAACACAAAACCACCAATCAAACTGCTATCAAAGTCAGTAACATGAAGATTAAAGAGTCAGATCATTCATTAACAGTGGTTTATCATCATGTTATCCTTCAGTATTTGCATATGAAATAAATCTTTTCATTAATCAATACGAAATAAAACTTGCCTCACTATGAGAATAACATATGAACAAATTAAAACATCGGTAAAATGTAGTTTAATTCTTTTGGTTTCATTTTCATGCTTATATTCTTTTCTAATCATTCTGAAACCTTCACTCTAACGAATTACTGTTGTGAACGAAGCAAGCATAGATTACATACGCAAATATTAAACATAAAACACATCAAGTG
>NW_020870177.1:395000-397500 GCF_003789085.1 Penaeus vannamei | reverse complement strand
TTATATATACCCAGAGTCGTAGCCACTTGTCTCTTACTTTTCATATTTATACATCTGTGAATGGACATTGATCACAGTATTCCTTGGAAAATAGTAATAAGGAAGAGAAGATATAATGAGTCCTTCAAAAACAAGCTATGGACGAAAGAACCAGAAGAACAGAGACCACCTGAACGAAAGAATTCCGAGAACTAAATAAAACCATGATTCATAAAACGCATGACCCTTGACCTAACTCGGAGACAAAGTGATCGAAATGAGTAACTTATACTCCACAAACACTCCGCATTCTCGAGAAATGAGTAAGGGATTCACCTACACGAAATGAGTAACTTATACTCCACAAACACTCCGCATTCTCGAGAAATGAGTAAGGGATTCACCTACAAAAATGAGTAACTTATACTCCACAAACACTCCGCATTCTCGAGAAATGAGTAAGGGATTCACCTACACGAAATGAGTAACTTGGGCAAATACTCCGCATTCTCAAAAAAAATGAGTAGGAGTGACTCGCTACTTGTCTTGTCTCATGAAACTCATTTTAAAACGCATTGTAAAACCCGAGTTGGTCGAGGCATCGGAGAGTGACTGGGAGACTTACACGCTTGTAAAACTTTCTTTTTCTCTTAAAGTAAAGGTAATTTTCCTTCAGATTCTGAGGTCTCTCTCTTTGGTTTTATGTATTAGGCATTATGAAAATATAATCCTATGATAATGATTACTGATCTTATGATAATGATGATTTAATTTCGCATGTTACCTTTAATCACTCTTATGTCATCTTCCATCACTTTATGTATCAAGTGTATGAATCAATATATATATATATATATATATATATATAATATATATATAATATTATATATATATATATATATATTATATATATATATATATATATATGTATATATGCATATTATATATATATATATGTATATATACATATGAATATATATATGTATATATATATATATATATATATATATATATATATATATATATATATATATATATATATATATATATATATATATATATATATTATATATATATATATATATATATATATATATATATATATATATATATATATATATATATTATATATATTATATAATATATATATATTATAATATATATATATATATATACCCATATATATCCTCGCGATGCTCTTTTTACCCCTTTTTGTCGTAAGATAGATTACTTGCAGACTCATCCTTAAGCGATGGCACGACATCTTGTCAAATGTCAATTATATCCCATTATAGACTATTTATATTCTTCCTTATTTCTATTTTTCTCTTAATTTACGTTTCGATATTGTGCTTGATATTTCTAAAATCTGATTTTATTTTGTATTAGTTTACGTGGCTGATGACGTCACAGACTGTACATACATATATGACCCAGTTTTCCAACAAATAGTCAGTCTATAGCAGTCAGTCAGTGCTTGTGTTATTTCCCCTTCTTTTGACCCGAGAACACCGGTTGCCAGGGCTACAGCGACAAAGAAAGTTAAGTTCTGAGTGCCTGATATTCATATTTTATAAGGAGCTGACGTGATCTATACTCTTAAACGAGAACATGAACTTTCAGTGATGCTTTAGATATATTTCAATGGTTTTGCTTTCATGTCTTTTATTCACCGTCCCTTCAGGGCTTGTCATGTTTCATTTCAGCTTCCTGTGCATTTGCTTGCTGTCAGTCTTTAGCATTTTTTTCTCGAGATGCACCTTTAGTGCTTCTGTGCTGAAGTATTTTAGAATTGTGTTCTTTTAAATCATTAATTAAAAAGCCTGAGGATCACTTAGGATTCCTCTCTTTTTATCCAGGTTTTTAACGTAAGCTTTTAGCGTATCACTTAACTTTCAAGTTGATTTCATTTGTTTAAAATCAGCTGTCTATAAAGTCATAAGGCCTTTTTTTAAATATTCTTTGTGTTACCTGGTTTTATCTATTAGTATTTGCAAATGTTCATTGGCTACTTCAAGTTGATTATGTTAAACATTGTGGAGGAACTTACCCCTAAGTATTTCTTAGGCAGGTTCCACGCTGCCGCACCTCAAGGGATCTGTACATCATATATATATATATATATATATATATATATATATATATAATATTATATATATATATATATATATATATACGTGTGTGTGTACACACGTACTATATATATATATATATATATATATATATATATATATATATATATATATATATATATATATATATATATATATATATATATATATATATATATATATATATATATATATATATATATATATATATATATACATATATATATATATATATATATATATATATATATATATATATATATATATATATATATATATTATATATATGTATGTATGCAAGAAGGATAAGGTATGGATGCTAAAGAATTTTAAATAAAAAAGAGAGACAAAAAAATAAGCATTTTCAGTTCTAGTTGTAGCTATATTTAACAATACACCGTGTTTTAATA
>NW_020870177.1:367500-385000 GCF_003789085.1 Penaeus vannamei | reverse complement strand
ACTTTCTTGTTTTTTTCGTTTGTTTCTATTGGTTTATGTGTGTAGGTAATTTTTATGATGATCTGTGACGGTGAAATGCTGCTTCTGCTGTAGATAATTGCAGTTAAATAGCTTTAGTTACCGCTTGATATAATTGTCATGATTAGATATAATAATGATGAGAATCAGATTAACAATAATTTCCGTCATTTATCCAAGCTCATTATGGAAATTATTGTGAACGAATGACTGATTGATTTAATTGTTAGGTACAATAAGTACAGTGGTCGAGATTCTATTTCCTATTCCACTATCGATAGAAATTGCATCAGAAAGGACAACAGGATATCGAACAAGACTTATTACACTTAATATATAATGGATAGCTTCCGCTGATTAGTTAAAAACAGTTCTATCAGTTTGTTTGTTTTTTTTTGTCCTATTAGCAACCACGATCTCATTAAAATCTTTACATCAACGAAAACATGTCTTTATGTTTTTTTATTGTCTTTATTACAATTTATGAAATTATGTCTTTCGATAGAGCAAATTCTATTACCACGTAGGGTGTGTAAGAGTTGTAAAGAACGAATAGATAAAAAAAAAAAAAAAAAAAAAAAAAACATTGCATGCCTTATAGTTTTCGTGGGAAGTAAGGCAATTTCACGAAATTTATGACCGCAATTTCATTCCCAACTAAGTAAGCTCGATATCTTGTATCTCATCGCCAGGTCCCAGTCATCTATCAAGATATATCACAAATATCTGCATGCAATTATTTGTATTGTATTTTCTGGATACTCCGGTTGTGCAGTATTTGCAAGTTTGTTATAAGTTCTGTATTATTTGTTCCTTAATAAGTGAAAATTAAGCTATTTCTTAACAGCTCGGATAAGTTACGTGCCCGTAGGCTATCCAAAAGGAAAATGGAGTGGATTCTGTATCATTATCTTGATGTGTTTCTTTTTTTGTGAATGTGTGTGTGTGTGGTGTGTGTTGTGTGTTTGTGTGTTTGTGTGTGTGTTGTGTGTGTGTGTGTGTGTGTGTGTGTGTGTGTGTGTGTGTGTGTCTGTGTGTGACAGAGGGATAGAGAGCAAGACAGACAGACAAACAGAAAGATATAAACATATCTAGCAAATAGACATTGATTTTAGATAGGCGATGATTGGCATCATTAGGAAGAGGAACAATTACAGGCCATGTATTCCCTGTAATATCGTATTGCATTTTATTGTATGTTATAAATGCGGCATCATAATGAGCGTGAAAGTCTGCCTATGCATTTTTCATGACATACTGAGTATTGAAAATTTTTACATCAATGTTTCAATGCAAACGAGAATCTGCGTTAGTAATGAAAGATTGATTTACGGAAATTGTTTTCAAATCATGTGTGTGTGTGTGTGTGTGTGTGTATGTGTGTGTGTGTGTGTGTGTGTGTGTGTGTGTGTGTGTGTGTGTGTGTGTGTGTGTGTGTGTGTGTGTGTGTGTGTGTGTGTGTGTGTGTGTGTGTGTGTGTGTGTGTGTGTGTGTGTGTGTGTGTGCGTGCGCGCGCGCGTGTAATCTAAATAACCATACATGCCAGATAATGCACCATAATAACATACGTTAGATGAATAAGCTACATATGAATACTAGTGTGTGTGTGTGTGTGTGTGTGTGTGTGTGTGTGTGTGTGTGTGTTCTTCATCGTGCATATTTTACGTCGCTGCGGTAAGGCCTTCGAACTCTCGTATCGCCAGCAGTTACATAATACTTGTGAACTATAAAAGAACATGAAATATGAAAATCTCTTTGACGTGACCGTGTTAAGCAGAACTCCGTCTCTTCGATCACTTCAGAGAGACAAGGTTCTTGTTCTCGGGGTTGAGTGTGACTGCAAATTGAATTCTCAGAAAATGCACTCGGGCGAGGTTGGGAGAGAGAGAGAGAGAGAGAGAGAAGGAGAGAGAGGAAGGGAGGGAGGGAGGGAGAGGGAGGAGGGAGAGAGAGAAGGAAGGAAGGGAGGGAGAGAGGGAGAGGGAGAGAGAGAGAGAGCGAGAGAGAGAGAAAGAGAGAGAGAAAGAGAGAGAGACAGAGAGAGAGAGAGAGACAGACAGACAGTCAGATTAAGAAAAAAATGATCTCAAAACGCATTCTTCGATTTAAGATGATCTAATACAAAGAAGAAGAGAAAAAAAAAGATACTTGATAAGCCGAGGATTCTTTTGACGAAATGAAAATAGGTGACACCATTTGGAGGCTCCGAACTCAAATTTCAGGAATGTGTATAGGGGTCCGTATTATTATCCTCATTATTATTATTATTGTTGATGTTATTATTATTTTATTATTATCAATTTATCATTATGATTATTTTATTATTATTATTATTATTATTATTATTATTATTATTATTATATTATTATTATTAGTTATTATTATTATTGCTACTATTAGTATTATTGTTATATTTATTCATTATTATTACCATTATTGTTATGATGATGATGATTTCATTATTATTATTATTATTGTTATTATTATTATTATGTGTGTGTGTGTGTGTGTGTGTGTGTGTGTGTGTGTGTGTGTGTGTGTGTGTGTGTGTGTGTGTGTGTGTGTGTGTGTGTGTGGTGTGTGTGTTGTGTGTGTGTGTGTGTGTGTGTGTGTGTGTGTGTGTGTATGTGTGTGTGTGTGTATTTATTCACTGAAAATAGAATATTAATTACTTTAAAGCCCTGTTTCTGTGTAAACCTGTAGAGGAAGGTGCTTTTTATGATATTATGAGGCGTGTCCCTTTACAATTACCTCACTTCGCTTAGACAAATTCAAGGTTTTCGATTAAAAAATGGGTCTTACTGAGAATACACACTCTCTAGATACGTGTAGAATGCTGCTAAAGTGTTTTAATTTGTGAGTGGGAACTCTAAAATATTAAAAAGAAAATTCTACGAAGTTCATTTGGTAATGCTTTCTTGTTATACCGGGTGATTAACGCTTACTTAACATGAGCGCAATCTCTCTCTTCTCTTCTCTTATTTTCTTTCTTCTTTCCTTTCTTTCTTTCTTTCTCTCTCTTTCTCTTTCCTTCTTATTTCTTTCTTTCTCCTCTTCTTTCTTTCTTTCTTTCTTTCTTTTTCTTTTCTCTTCTCTTCTTTTCTTTCTTTCTTTCTGTCTTCTCATCTTTTCTTCTCTTTCTTTTCTTTCTTTCTCTTCTCTCTCTCTCTCTCTCTCTTCTTCCTCTTTCTTTCTCTTTCTTTCTTTCCTTTCTCTCTCTCTCTCTCTCTCTCTCGCTCTCCTCTCTCTCTCTCTCTCCTCCTCTCTCTCTCTCTCTCATCTCTCTCTCTCTCTCTCGTCTCTCTCTCTCTCTCTCTCTCTCTCTCTCTCTCTCTCTCTCTCTCTCTCTCTCTCTCTCTCTCTCTCTCTCCCCCTTTCTCTCATCATTTGTCATCCGAGCTTACTGTTGATAAGAGCTTCATCCGAAGAGATCTCTGCCAAAACACTTCTATTTTTAATCATCATACAAATAATTTTATTTAATTATATTTAATCATATTTAATCATCATACAAATAATCAGAGAGAGATGAGAGAGAGAGAGAGAGAGAGAGAGAGAGAGAGAGAGAGAGAGAGAGAGAGAGAGAGAGAGAGAGAGAGAGAGAGAGAGAGAGAGAGAGAGAGAGAGAGAGAGAGAGAGAGAGAGAGAAGAGAGAGAGAGAGACAGAAAGAGAGAGAGAAAAACATACAAATAACACTTTTTTCCAAAGCTGATAAAATGGATTGGCTGCAACAAAAATACATATTAATATTCATTATGTTTTTTCACATGGTATATAAAGTTTTTTTTTTTTAATCCCTGAACTTGGGGAAAACATGGAAAGTACATGTGTCACATATAATAATAAAAATGATGATGATGATAGTAATAATCATAAAAATAATGGCAATGGTAATGATAATGATAACAATAGGATAATGATAATGATACAGATAACGATGAAAGAAATAATAATGACAGTGATGAGGGTAAAAACAATAGTAATAACAGTAATAATGATGATAATAATTATCATAATAATGATATTATAACAATAATGATATTAATAATAACAGTGATGGTAATAATCATTATCATCATCCTCATCTTCATCCTCCTCCTTATTATCATCATTATCATCATAATATTGATAACGAAAATTATATTTCAAAATAATGATTATATTGATAATGCTAATGATGATAATGTTAATAATGATAATATTAATCAAAGTAACGATAATGACAACGGTAATGATACTTCTAATGATGAAAATGATACTAATGACATTAATAACAAAAATAACAATGAACATAATAATAACGAAAATAATGACAATAATGGTAATGATGATGATAATGATTATAATGATTTATAATGATAATAAAAACAACATTGATAATACTAATACTAATACTAATAATAACAATAATAATAATAATGATAATAGGAATGATGATAATGATGTATATGCGTCGTCATACAAATAGCTTAAAGTTTTTAAAATCAATGTGGAGATCACCATAGTACTGTGAAACAAAGATATGAAATTTATATCGCAATATTTCTCCGTCTGTGTAGAGAACGGTGAAGGGTCTGGAGAATAGTCCGATATTATGCATAATTCTTATATACATTTATGCATAATTCATTTATGATGCCCAGTATAATCTCATACCTCATTTATCTTTATTTATTTGAGGCTTCACGATGTCAAAACCCATTAATCAATCTACGTATTTATTAAAAGTATGAGGGAAAGTTTCACCAAAGCTTTCGGGTTTGGATTCTAAGCTAACCCTAAGTATTAGTCTCTGTATCTTAATTAATTTAATTAGCCCTGTGTCGGAACGTGCGTGTAGTCGAATGTACATTCATACGATTACACGACTTCAAGTTTTTTTCTTTTTTTTTTTTTTTTGTACTTCCCTAACAAATTGGGTTTTTGCATGATGCCGGAATGTCATAAATACAGGTATCAGTCACCTACACCTTTATCACAGTATTATATGGGGGACATAGGAGTACACTAGCAAAAGAAACAGTACTGAGTATGCATACCACTTGTGTTGCTTTGAAGTGTGTTGGTTTATGTCCCACTGCAAATCTACAGAAGGTGATTCGGAGGAAAGACTATCGTTTCATGTTGATTATAAACATTACTTTATGGATGTCAGGTGTTAGAGGTTAGGCTAGAGAGAGAGAGAGAGAGAGAGAGAGAGAGAGAGAGAGAGAGAGAGAGAGAGAGAGAGAGAGAGAGAGAGAGAGAGAGAGAGAGAGAGAGAGAGAGAGAGAGAGAGAGAGAGAGAGAGAGAGAGAGAGAGAGAGAGAGAGAGAGAGAGAGAGAGAGAGAGAGAGAGAGAGAGAGAGAGAGACAGAGAAGAGAGGTATAAACACCCGACATTCAGCAGCCCAAAACAAAGTTAGTTTCAATACAAACATATCTCATGAAACTACTAACACTATAAGGCATCACAAACAAACGCACGAATATCAACATACACAATTCAATCTTCACAAAGCAGGGAAGATATGAATATATTATTGTTACCAAAATCAGTATTCCAATATCATGCTACTGAATATGTACTGAAAACCTTCCGTGAAGATTAGATGTATAAAAGTTTTATTCTCTGTTCACGTGTCAAAGTAGTGGCATGTGATGATATAATCATATCCCAGGAGACCTTTCCACGAAAGACTGATACCATCAAATTTCAGGATTTAGCGTAGTAAGATCCGCAATCACAAGAATCACTACCATATTTGATCAGAGATAAATTCACCTTTTGCGACCCTCCTTGTGAGAGACAACTCTGTAAGCAATTTATAGAAACTACGTGATTCTCCAGTTGCCATACAGTAATTCCCATCCTTATGCTGGAACTCCTCGTATATTGGAGATAGTACACTATTATCTGATAAATTACTGATAGATACTCATTATTACACGATTCATACAGTACTCGCGTGTCATCTGTACCCCTCTCGATGACTGATTGGAGAAACACGTTACATAGAAACTTCGCTAAATTGCCAGTTTCAGTAGTATTACTTACCTCCAAAGGGCAGGTGTGAGCTTACTTCAACATGGGAATACCAAACCAAATCGTGGACAAAAAAAAAAATAAAATAAAATAAAATAAAATAAAAAATAAATAAATAATAATAGTAATAATTATTTTCAGCCTACTATCTATAAAAAAGATCCACCTATAAACATCGTTTATTCTAAAAATTTACCTTTTTGAAGCCTATACATTAGTGATATTTTATGTAATGGATGACATGTTCACATAATTATTGAGTAATTAAACAGGGTTAACTGAATATGATACTGTTATCATTACCAAACACTGCTTAAGGTAAACTATTTATGTATCGCATGTAACGCAGCAGTGATCTATACTTAGAAAACTTTCGAGAGAGAAAAAAAATGGAAATACTTTAAGCTTTTGTATTATTCATATGGTATTGAAAGTTTTAAAAGAGCACGAGGATGTGAGTATTCTGCATCCGCTATATATTTGAAATGATCATTTTAGACATGTTCTACAAAACTACAGTTTTTGACAATGGAATGCGTTACCATTTCAGTCCAACTTATTCAAAAATAATGGGAAAAAAATACGGGATGTGACTGTATCGTACAGTATATATGTTGTTCCCTTCTTTTTTTAACAAAAGGAAATTTGAGTTCACACGCTGAACAATCTTGCTTTAAGAGGATAATGTAATATGTGTGTGTGTGTGTGTGTGTGTGTGTGTGTGTGAGTGTGTGTGTGGTGTGTGTGTGTGTGTGTGTGTTGTGTGTGTGTGTGTGTGTGTGTGTGTGTAAAGCGGCCAATACACGTTCAAATTTGTTTGACAGACCATTTCATAATAATAATAGTGATAATAAGAATAATGATAATAATAATAATAAAAATGATAATGATGAGGATGATGATAATGATAGTAATAATGATGATAGTAAAAATAGTAGTAATAATATCAACGATAAAGATAATCATAATGAAAATAATGATAAGGATAAGAAAAATATTAAGTATAATAATAATGATAATAATAGTAATAATGATAATAATGATAATAATAATAATAGTAATAATGATAATAATGATAATGGTAATAATAATCCTCGTTATACACCTGGTCAGTATCATAACTTCAAATCTGATCAAATATTTTTGTCAATTGCGATACTTGACGAATAGATTTGATCGTGCAGGATACAATGAGACAGACAAACAAACAAATGTATTGCTCACTTTTTCTTCAAGAATTTTAGTAATTCTTATTCAGCAATTCCGAATTTCACAGCAAGAAAGCGGCACAATTTTTCCAAGAATGTTAATAATTCTTATTCAGCAATTCCGAATTTTCACAGAAAGCGGCCCACTTTCTCCAAGAATGTTAATAATTTTATTCAGCAATTCCGAATTCTCACAGCAAGAAAGCGAAACCGTTTCCCAGTTACTTCCCTTTCCTTCCCTCCCGCTTCCCTCTCGCGCCACTCCGACCCGTCCAGCTCCCTCGGCCCCCATGTCTGTTATCCTCTCAATTGTTGGAGCTTTTCCTTCTGCGCCCACTTCGGGGCCTCCCCCTCTTCGGCCCCTGCTCTTCGTGCTTCCCTCAGCCCCCTTCCTCACCCCAATATCCCTTCCAGTTCTCTGTTTCCTCCAGACTTTCCGTGTTAACTCTTCCTTTTTTTATACTTTTGTTGTTTTTTTCTTACTTTTTCACATACACACACACATAAACGCGCGCGTGCGCGCACACACACACACACACACACATACACACACACACACACATACACACACATACACACACACACACACACACACACACACACACACACACACACACACACACACACACACACACACACACACACACACACACACACACACACACACACACACATACACACACACACACAACACACACACACACACACACACACACACACACACACACACACACACACACACACACACACACACATACGCACACACACACACATACACACATACGCCCTCACACACACACACATACATATATATATATATATATATATATATATATATATATATATATATATATATATATATATATATATATAATTTTTCCCGTGTTCTTAGATACTTCTTTAATGCGTGTAAATCCACCAATTACTCTTCTCAAATGTTAATCCCTGAAAGTTCTCAAACTCCCAGCGGATTAAAAATACAAGCAAGCTGATCTGTCTACTTGCGCAACGTTGCAAACAAAAGGTCAACGAGACTTTGCAATGTCTGGCACTTACGCTTAACATCAGGGGTCAGAAAAATAAGAGGTTTTACAGGGGTAGAAGCTGCCTTTCCGTCCCTGGGTCTCTTTTCGCTAACGAAGTGTCGTGAGCACAGGAACTGAAGGCTGGGAATGTACTGGTGGAAAGGCTATTGCTAATTAGTGCAGAAAATTAAGCCCTTTAAGTTTCGTATCAGCAAAGGGTAATCCTGGATTAATTGTTCACTATTAAAATTGAATATAGATCTTTACAAGAGATGGCTAGTGAGTGTGAGTGTGTGTGTGTTTGTGTGTGTGTGTGTGTGTGTGTGTGCGTGTGTGTGTGTAGGTTTACTGATGGTAAATGATAACAATGGCAAGAATAACCATAATACCCAAAGCGACCCTACAATGGTACTGATCCTGACTGTAACCATGATGGTAATGAATACTGTTAAAAAAGTATTACAATGAGAATAATACTAGTAATACATAACGTTTTAACATTATCAGGATTCACTTTCATTGTCATTATCATCATTATTGTTATTATTATGAATATTGATATTATAGTTATTGTGAGAGTTATTATCTATATATTCGCTTATATATAGTTGCATTATCATTATTATCAGTGCATTATTAGTATTACCACATTATTATCATTACCATTATCATTATATCTTACCATTATCATTATTATCAATACCATTATCATTACTATCAAAATCATCATCAACATTGCTCTTATCACATAACCGCCACATGTACTTCCCTTGTAATTATCCTGACCCAAATTATCCGCCTTATGACAGTCCTTCGCCTTATCACAACCATCGGTCTTGCCATCAACCCATCCATCCACCTGCGTCCACCCAGACCTCTCATCCACGCAGAAAGTACCCTCCCGTGTGGATGATTACTCTCCTGGCTTTTTCTTCTGTCTCTAATCCGCATTATGACTGTCTACTTTACGAGTCGTCTCTCCTCCTGTGTTTATCAAATTAGGCATTTTTCGTACCCCGGGGCTGTTAAAAAGGTCGTTTGATGCCCTGGTTTTTTTTTTTTTTTTTTTTTGGCGTGTTTGAACTGGTGTTATGTGGTGGATGGTGATGGGGGGGTGATGATGTGGTGAATTGGAAGACGTTGGTGTGATGATGATGAATGATTGGTGGTGATGATGATGGTGGATGGTATGATGATATGATGTGATGATGATGGATGATGGTGGTGTGATGATCGTGTGAATGATGATGATGATGATGATGATTGATGATGAGAGGAGAGATAATAAGACGACAACGACGATGACGAAGACAACAAAGGTAATGGCGATGATGAAGATGACAGTGATAATAAGGACAATGATTCTCAACATGACCACTTCGACGATAACAAAGATAACCAGCAACGACGACAAGTATGGCGACAACGACAAATAAAAGCGATGATAATAAAAATAATGACACAATATAAGGACGACAACAACAACAAATAAAAGCAAATCACTCCCAAAATCGACCGATTAGACGAAAATATTATTCGCATCAAACCGGGCACTTTAATTCGCATCTCCCGGCGAGGTCATCCTCTCGCACCTGCACCCATCATCTCTCGCGCTTAATCATGCATGAAGTGAGAAGATAAATATCGCTCACTTGTCGATATTTCCCTTCCGGATGAGGAGCCTTCGCAGATATCTTTGCTTCACGTTTCTGCGTCGCTTTGATGTCTCTCTGAGCGAAAGGGATTAATCTGATTTTGTAGATCGCTTGGTTTATTTATTTATTTATCTGTTTCTATCTGCTCTCTTATCTATCTATCTATTGAGGATTAATTATTCGTTAATGCTTGTTTTTATTCATGTGTTCTGCATTATTGTACTATTTTATTATTATTACTATTTATTAAAATTATCGTGTTTATATTATGATTGTTATTATTATTAATATTATTATTTTATTATTATGTTGTGTTTTTGTTATTATCATTATTATCATTATTACTTTTATTATTATTATTATTATTATTATTATTATTATTTATTATTCATTATTATTATTATTATTATTATTATCATTATTATTGTTATTATTATTATTATCATTATTATCATCATCATCATTATTATTATTGTTTATATATTACTATTATTATTATCAGTATTATTATCATTATTATTATTATTACTTTTATCATAAATATTATTAGAAGTTGTAGTAATTTCATCATCGCTTTTAATCATTCTTATTATTAATTCGAGATCTTTTTATCGGTTGTTGTTGCTGTTTCCTTTCCTCTGGCATTTACGTTAAGCTTTACAACCCTCTTAAGGTTTTTCTCTGCTCCGTATGTACCCTGTACTCTTTCAACTTTAAGGATCAGTTTACTTTACCCTTCACCTCCACTCCTTTAAAAGTATCGGCGGTTATTCTCTCTATCTTCCTTTGTTCACCTTCCCCTCTAAGGGACTTATCCTCTATCCCTGGATGAAAGGATACTCTAGAAAAAATAACACAGGATTAATATTAATAACATGGATTTTTTTTTTTTTTTTTTTTTAAAGATGTTACTCGTCTATGTGTTTCCTGTTACTTTCAGTCACTTTATTCCGGGAATATCCTTGGGCTCAGACTTGCAGTATCATCCGGATAATTGACTTAATTTAATACGTTGTTCTCTTCCTTGAGTAATTTTGAAATTAGCTTTATATTCTGGTTCCCTAACTAGCGATGAGGGTATAGCCTATTTTATAATCTCTTGATTTTCGGATGTACTATGTGAATAATTTGATATCTCAGCTTTCAACCATTATTATTATTATTATTATTATTATTATTATTATTATTAGCCGTTATGGATAAGCCGCCTCCACTGATTTTCCTATTACGGCTCATTCCATATTGGTTTTGGCTTGGGTTTTCACAGCCGGATGCCCTTCCTGACACCAACCCTCTCTATTCATCCGGGCTTGGGACCGGCACCCACAAAGGCCGGCTTGCCCCCCCCCCCCCCAGTGGCTTTTACAATAGCCAATCAAGGTAGAGTTCCTTGCCTAATCAAACCTGGATTCAGCTCTATCCAATCTGATATCAAAGGCTGGATATTTGGATAATTCTGGATACTGAGATATCAAAAGGACAATAGATTGAGATACTGTTATAAACCAAAAGAAGGTTGATATATATTACAACCGCCACTCTTCTTGGTATCGTGTAAAAAGACAATTATTTATCTATGGCAATATTTATTTGTTCATCGCTGTAGGATATTTTTCTATCTTTCGTTCTTTCTTTCCCTCTTTCTCTCCACTTGACTTTAATGTTTACCCATTACGCGTGTGATTTATAATGAACGAATAATCACTGATATGTCCCTAAATCTAAAAGCTCGTAAGCCCGTAACCCTAAAAGAGACCGAATTATGCCCTAGGGTGTAATTAGGCTGAGGTTAAATGCCAAGGGAAGGGAGAATTAGCTAAAACTATGGCAGTGAAACATATACTCAGAGATGAGGAGGGTTATAAAAGTTGATTTGTGTGTGTAAATTGCCGAGTGGGAAGGAAGGCTGTCTGGGTGTGTATGTGTGTGAATGTGTACGTGTATGGGTGTATGGGTGGGTGTGGGTGTGGTGGTCTGTGTGTGTGTGTGTATGTGATGAGTGGTGTGGTTGTGAGTGTGTGTGTGTGAGTGTATGGCAGATGTGGGTGTGGATGATGTGTGTGTGTGTATGAGTGTATGTGTGTGTTGTGTGTGTGTGTGTGTGTGTTGTGTGTATGTGTGTGTGTATGTGTGTGCGTGCGTGTGTGTCTGCGAGCGAGTTTCCTATACCTCTACGCACGACTACCCACGCGCATGCTACTTAGTCATGCCACCCAGCTCTCCCCCTCTAAGCAAAACAAACAAAACACAAAGAAAAGAAAACAAATCATTAAAAAAAAAAAAACCCTCAAAGCAGCCGTGCTCCGATTGTAAGCCTCATAAAGCCAATACAATGTTACTTTGACGTAAGAAGAGATCAAAGCACGAGCTGAAGAGGACTCGCACACGCAACAACACAAGAGTGAAAGAGCGAAGACTCGGCTCGTGTTGCTTGAGCCAATACGAGGCGAGGAGAGGACGGGGGCCTCTCATCGCAGCGGCGTTGTTTGGGAGCCAGAGAGATGTTTGGTGTTTGTTTGGCGTGCGTGCGTGTGGCGTGGTGTTTGTTTGCGCCTGCAGATGTTTGTTTGGTGTTTGATTGGCGCGCGTGCGTTGGTTGGTGTGTTGCCGGCAGATGTGTTTGGTGTTTGTTTGCGTGCCGTGCGTGTGGTGGTGTGTTTGTTGGCGTTTGTGTGTGTTGGTGTTGTTTTGGGCGTGTGTGGTGTGGTGGTGTTTGTTTGCGTGCGTGTGTGTGGTGTTTGTTTGGCGTTGCGTGTGTGTTTGCGTGTGGTGTGTGTGTTTGTTTGGCGTGCGTGGGTTGTGTGTTTGTTTGGCCGCCAGATAGATGTTTGGTGTTTGTTTGGCGTGCGTGCGTGTGGTGTGTGAGAGGGATCCCGAAGGTCTTGTTCGTTAGTATGTGATGATGGTGTAATGGTGATAGGAATGAGGAGAGTGATAATGATGATGATGTGGTGATGCTAATTCGTTTAACACAGACATCCCTAGGTATGATATTCCCTTGAAGCGGAAAATGAAATGAATGAATGATAATTATAATCATTAATAAAATCGCATTCAAAGGATAATCATGATGATAATAATACAATGATAATAATTTAATTTGATAATGATTAATCATATCATAATATAATAATATAATGATATAATCATATAATGCAGTCATAATGATAATCATAATGATAATGACAGAAATAACCATGATAATGATGATAATAATAACCGTTATTATTATTATTATCATTATAATAATGATATTAAGATAATAATAATGATAATAATAGTAGTAGTAGTATCAATATTAATAATAGTAACTTTAATAGTGGTAGTTATTATGATGATAATAATAATAATGATACTACTACTACTACTATACTTACTACTACTACTACTACTACTAATAATAATAATAATACCGATAACAATAATAATAATAATAATAATAATAAATAAAAGAATACGAACAATATAAATAATTATAGCGATAAATATGAGTAATAACGGTAAAGGTAGACGCTAATAAAGTCAACGCAAGCCTATGGAAACAATATTTCATTACCATCGAGGCTTTTTGGTAACATTTTCATCCCAAAGGTAATTCACTCGCCTTTCAGTACAGGGGATATATGTTAAACTCTGATAGGGAAACCCATGGTAATATATAGGTAATAAATAGACTAGTAATTCAGTAGTAAATTCAGTAGGAGACTTATGATCTGGAATTCATGATGAATAGATTACAACGGGAACAACGTTATATATATATATATATATATATATATATATATATAATATATATATATATATATATATATATATATATATTATATGTATGTATGCCCTGACGAAGCAATAGCGAAAAAGGCCTTCGGGTATATTCGTGTGTTTTCTTGCCCTTCCCTTCTGTTCCTGTTGAGACCTATGATCAAACAGCATATGATATAGCGAAAGTAGTCTGAATTTTGTACTGTCAAATATCACTTAGCTGACAGGATTGGTGACCTATGTCCGTTTCTTTATATACAGTGTATGTTTAGGAAATTAACATCTTTAAGTGGCTTAAGAGCGAATAGGTATACCTATGAGACCTTTTAGATATAAGTAGGGTCATCCTTTCTTCTTCAGCCTTGAAAGGTCCCCTGTTGGATCCAGCCCTTCCCCAATATATGGACAAGAAAGGCACAAAACCAATTTTCGAATTTTCCAAGCCATCTCGCTGCGTTTTTTTTTTTTTTTTTTTTTTTTTTGACGGCCCTACCCCCACCACGCCGGCCCAGAGAGGAGTTTTAGGGGTGGATGTGGTCTTCGGCTGGAATCTCCGTCTCAGCCTTGCAAAATGGCTAGACTGGTTGCAGGGCTTCAGTCTTTCTCGATCCTCGCAAGGCCCGACAAGGTGCTACATCTACGGCAGGATAGTTTCTTCTACAAGTATGCTAATTTCCTAATACTGTTCTCCTCCACAGTGCTGAGACTTACACAAGTGTCTCGTTCCCGATGCAAGGATATAAAGAGTTTCTGGCAATCTATTCCGTAAAGTTTAGTCCCTTTCGGATTACGCGAGGATCTCCTATACGAATTTCGAAACAAAAGGTCATAATATATTATTAGTGTTGTTTTCATTATCAACAGTAGCGAATGGATCACTGGATTATTATTAATGTATATTGCTATTACTGTTATCATCATCATCATCTGTACCATCATCATCAGTTATTATTTTTTTTACTGTAATTATCGTCCTTGATGCCTTACGTTAACAGGATATCAAGTGCTCCTTTGAAGTCATTATTAATTTCATCCTGTTATTAAATCCTGAAGGACGTGAAGAGTTTTACTGCTATTTCCTTTTCTGTTTCTCTTCTTTAAAAGATAAATACCTCTACATTATACAACAATTTACATCGGAAAATAGCGTATAAATGATGAAATCTTTAGGAAAAACCACACCCGTCGTACATACGTAAAATCATATTCGCCAATCTGGTTTTAAACTATTTATTCACTGGCGCAGAGTTCAGCGACGAACATGTTTTAGCGCTTCCCCAAAGGGCGGCGCCGAAGGACAGAAAATTAATTCTTGCCCCATCGCGCTAAAATCCCATGGATGAGTTTTTGCATTTGAGAGGAAACCTTTTCGTTGCCATTTTTTCTTTCATTATCCTCTCATTGTTATGGAGATATAGATATAATATATATATATATATACATATATATATATATACCTATATATAATATATATATATACATATCCTATACGAATTTCGAAACAACGGAACAATAAAAGGTTCATAATAATATATATTAGTGTTGTTTTTCATTATCAACAGTAGCGAATGGATCACTGGATTAATTATTAATGTATATTGCTATCTACTGTTATCATCATCATCATCTTGTACCATCATCATCACTGATTATTTTTTTATTTACTGTAATTATCTGTCCTTGATGCCTTAACGTTAAACCAGAGATATCAAGTGCGTCCCTTTTGAAGCTCCATTATTAATTTTGCATACCTGTTATTAAAATCCCTGAAGGACGTGAAGAGTTTTACTGCTACAATTTCCTTTTTCTGTTTTCTCTTCTTATAAAGATAAAGTACCTCTACATTATACACAATTTTACATTTCGGAAAATAGCGTATAAATGATGAAATCTTTAGCGAAAACCACACCCCGCTTTCGTTACATACGTAATAACCTTCATAATTCGCACAATCTTGGTTCGATTAACACTATTTTATTCACTGGCGCAGAGCTTCAGCGCACGAAACATGTTTAGCGCTTCCCAAAGGGCAAGGCGTGAATGTTTATATACTGTATTTTGAATATGTTGCCCCATTACGAAACACGCACGGTGGAAAATTATACATATTCCCCAAAGCGTTTTCCGTTATGTTGCATCTTAGAGAGGAAACACTTTCCGTTGCCATTTTATCTCTCATATTATCCGTCTTCATTCGCTTACTTGTGTCTAATGTCGGGATAGTTCAATATGATTACATATATTTTTTTCGGGATATATATACATTTTTTTCTACATATATACATAAATATTTAATATAATACATAATAATATATATATATATATATATATAATATATATATATATATATATAATAATATATATAATATATGTTATAGTTATCTCTCCTTGTCTTTATCATATATATATATATATATATATATATATATATATAATATATTATATAATAATATATATATAATTATATATATATAATATATAATATATATATATACACATATATAACATATATATATATATATATACCATATATATGTATATGTGTGTGTATAAATATATAATAATATATATATATATTATATTATATATATAATATATATATATATATATATATATATTATATATATATATATTAATCCTCCTCATCCTAATAATTATACATAAATGCATACATACTACATATATACATATATACATATATACTATACATATATATAATAATAATAATAATACCTCTTTCTCCCTTTTCCTGCGTTCCTTCGGCTCCTCCACTTCCTCGCCCGGCCGCTTCCCTGCACATTTCATCGGCCGCAGGGAGCTCCACCAATCCAAGTTTTGTTTCTTCGAGATTGTGAATTGATTATTCTTCACTCGGACTGCACGAGGCAATCTCCAGGGTCCGGTGTTGACCGTGAATGCGTCCTTTTACTTCGGTTTAGCTGCGGTTTTCGAAGGGGGGGGGGGGAGGTGCGAGTTGTGAGTGGGTGTTTGTATGTATTTGCATACTGGTATGTTCTGTGTTAGGTGTGTGTGTGTGTTGTTTGTTTTGTGTTAGTGTGTGTAGCTGTGTGTGTGTTTGTTTGTTTGTGTGTGTTTGTGTTTGTATGTGTGTGTGTGTGTGTGTGTGGTGTTTGTGTGTGTGTATGTGTGTGTGTGTGTGTTTGTGTTTGTGTTTGTGTTTGTATGTGTGGTGTGTGTTGTGTTTGTGTGTGTGTGTGTGTGTTTGTGTGTGCGTGCGTGCGTATGTATGTGGTGTGTGCCCTGGGCGTGGTGTTTAGACATGCGCATCTATACAAATTGTCTTAAATCTAAAACAGATATAAATAGTTATAGTGAATGTTTATATACTGTATTTTGAATATGTTGCAGCGCCGTTACGAAGCACGCACGGTGGAAAATTATACATATTCCCCAAAGCGTTTTCCTCCCTCTTACTAAACTGCAAATCTATATCTGTAAAGCTTTATGTTCGTCCTTGTTATAGATCGAGTATGTAGTCATGAAAGGAAACGACGGGCTATTATTGAATTCCAGTCTATTTATATATGTGATTATTAATATCATCATCTATTTCTATCATTATTTTCAGCTCTTGAGTCGCCAAACTCTAAGAATATACAAATTTAATTCCAGAAATCCAGGATTTTAACACCAGAGGAAAATAATTACTCTTCGTAAAAAAATATTTATTTCAATTTTCCGAGAGGCCTATAATTACGACCATATTAATTCAACATCAGAGGGTTCTCGAACCAATAAACTCAAGTACTAATATTAAACTCTAAATTTGCAGATGACCATCCAGG
>NW_020870177.1:330000-332500 GCF_003789085.1 Penaeus vannamei | reverse complement strand
TGCACGTATATTATATATATATATATATATATATATATATATAATATATATAAGTATGATGTGTGTGTGTGTGTGTGGTGTGTGTGTGTGTGCTGTGTGTGTGTGTGTGTGTGTGTGAGGCGCGTGTTTGTTGTGTGTGTGGTGTGTGTTCTGGGTAAGGTTTCTGTTCTCCTATCCATATTTATTTAAACTTTTCCGAGCGCGGCATATTCTTTTGTTAATTTTCAATTTTATCATCAATTTGCATAAAGGTTTCTCGCTCTTCAGTAAACTCGACTCCCAGATATTTATAGCAATCTATTGTGTTCCACCCCTTTCCCTGATGATGGAAATATTCCAAAAACGCTCTCTCCTTCCAATATTTATGGTTTTTGCCTTTTGTTTATTAATTCTTCGCTAATATATCTTCTATATTTCAGCCAGCAGGACTATATCCGTTGCATATCTTAAATTAGCAATTTCCAGTTCCTCCAAACTTCAATCTGCTTTCTAAATTTTTTCTACTGTGTCTACCTCATTACAAACTCTAGGTAGAAGTTAAATGAATGTGGAGATAGTAGGCAACCCTGCAGTACTCCTTGTCTTTTATTACATTTTTGTCACTATTTTACTGTTCTCACTATGGCTGTGGTCTCTTTATTTACTTTCCCTATATACTGTACAATGTCTTCCTTCATTCGAGAGTATTTCAATATGGCCTATAATGATGGCCTCCGCACAGAAAATCTATGAACAGGTAATATGTATCCTTTCCCTTTTCCCGTCTTCTCTCTACCAATCATGGTAATAAGAATACCTGATCAATTGTTCCTCTCTCTGCTCCTCAGTCTATATCTTCTCTTATGTTTCCTCTGCACGATTCTAGTCAGTACCTTGTTTACTTGCGGCAGTAGACTGATTGGTCTCTTTAGCAGAAATTGCGATGGAGCAATTTCTGCTAAAGTCCAATCTCTCGGCATTTTCCACTCCTTCAGGACGATTGTACGGACGTGTCAACTACTTCAGTACCTCTGGACTCACTGCTTTCACCATTTTCATGTTCACTCCATTTCGTCCAAACTTTCCAGGCACCTCTTGGTAACCAACAGCAGTAATTCCATTGCTCTTGTTATTAAAATCTCCCATTAAGAGCAACATAACTCTACTCTTCCTTCTGTTGACCTCTTCTAATTGCTGTAAAATTCTTCCTCCTCCTCATCATCATCACGCCCGCTTCTGGTGCATACACCTGTATATGTTAGCATTCCTATGATGACCTGTTAGTGTTACTAAACATTAGCCCTGATGATACCGGTTTATGTTTCGAATAGGCCTACTAGGCTTCCTTATTTAGCATCAGAACAACAACTTCCCGGTGCACACCATCCTTTCTTTTTAGGCCTAGACCATAGACCTTAACAGGACCGTAGTTCTTGAACCTAAAACGCTCCGTATGCAGTGACATACTTTGTGCTCTCTCAGTGGGCTTCATGGCTTATAAACAGCCGGACGCCGCTCCTCTGCTGCTTGTTTGGAGGAGCGCCTAATGGGTTCCCTCATCCGGCTCCCGAGGGGCGCGCCGGGTAGAGGTTTTCTTCCTCAGGATATTATATATATGTATACCATATATATATATATATATGTATATATATATATATATATATATATATGTGTGTGGGATTGTTAATTGTGTGTCTATATATATATATAAATCTATACTATATATATATTAGTAAATATATTATATATATATAATATAGTACTATATATATATATTGTGTGTGTGTTATAATTGTGTGTGTGAACTCATTAACGTTATACTATACATATAATACAACACAGATTATTATATATATATATATATATATATATATATATATATATATATAAAGTATATATATGGTTTTATATATATATATAAATAATTATATAATATATATAATATATAATATATATTATAAAATATATATATAAATATGTTATATTATGTATTATATATAACATATACATACAATATTACAAAACACATGATATAATATATGTTTACATAATATTATAATATATATAATATATATATATAACATATTATATATATATGTATGAAATATATTAAGAGATGTAGTAAATGATAGTGTGTATATATAGAGAGGATAGATAGTATATGTGAGCGCTCGCGCGCTCGTGCACACACATGTTGTCATAAAATAGTAATCTCCATAAAACTATCCATTTTCCCTTATTCTATTTACTGAAAATGAGGCAGAATTTTACTATGATGGATATTAATTGGTTATATAAGAAGTACTATTTCTTATATAGCAGAATAATCAAATAGAATCTTGACGTGTCAAGGGAAAGTGTTATCTAACAAAATTATTTTCATTCTTTTTCGAACTTTACTTTTTGTCTGTCTGGGTAAATGCTTTTAAAACACATGTGCTTTCTGTTTACAAGTGAAAAAGCGTTATTTAGGAGGATTATCTGTCAGCAGGCACTTGACTGTATTTATGCACATGGTAAA
>NW_020870177.1:300000-302500 GCF_003789085.1 Penaeus vannamei | reverse complement strand
AAAGCCCTTCGAAACCACACGACTGCAGGCCTACTCCGGCGAATCAACAAAACCCGGCTTGAGCAACATCAAAGGCATGGCCATGGGCAGCCCACTCAAACACGCTTTCAGCCAACTTCTGCAATTACCATCAAGAAAATAGTTTTCTTTGACCGAAAGCCTCGTCCACAGATTGGCTCGGCGGTCTGTTCGAATGGCACGAGCCCGAGAGGATAGTAATAATGTTATCTGAATATATTTACCTTCGGGGTTTAGCTCTGTCTTCAAGGAACAAATGCATTCAAAGAGTATGAGGAAAGTAAAAAGGCGAACGTAAAACGGATAGATTGTGAGGAACGATTGGAAAATGGCAAACATGATTAGATTAGGGATGTTTGTGTGTTGTGTGTGTGTGTGTGTGTGTGTGTGTGTGTGTGTGTGTGTTTGTGTGTGTGTGTGTGAGTGAGTGTGAGTGAGAGAGAGAGAGAGAGAAGAGAGAGAGAGAGAGAGAGAGAGAGAGAGAGAGAGAGAGAGAGAGAGAGAGAGAGAGAGAGAGAGAGAGAGAGTTTTATGCCCCAGCCATACAAAATTTCCTTAATAAGAATATGTAATTCATCCCGTAAAATAAAACCTCTAAGTACAATGCATGTTAATCAATCTCTCATCATACAAGACAGTAAACGGAAGTTTCATTTAATATTCCGTATCATTTTCCCCTTAAATGAAACGTATTTAGCATTTTACAGTTTCACTTTTCACATGATTTCAAAAACTTGGCATTGGCATAACACGCGAAGAGAAACAGCATAAGAAATGCCCAACCCACAATAAAAGAACGTACACAAGGCTTCCTCACACAGACGCCCTCTCGAGTGTCATTTCCACCAACAATCATTATCAAGTAATTGCGGTAATCAGATAAAGCGTATAAAGTATAAAGCGTATGCCTCCTTTTAGACTGGACGTAACGCAGAACAAGAACTTTAATTGACGGAGAGTGAGGCAGACGAGAACTCTCCGGGAAGGAAAGTTGATCTCTATAATTAGTGTTATTAAGGGTGTGGGTGACCTGTTCCCGCTTCCTGAGTGTTTTTCATCCTCTTTCAATCTCTCTCTTTCTCTCTCTCTCACTCTCTCTCTCTCTCTCTCTCTCTCTCTCTCTCTCTCTCTCTCTCTCTCTCTCTCTCTCTTTCTCTCTTCTTTCTTTCTTTCTTCTTCTCTTTCTTTCTTTCACTCTCTCTCTCTTCATATATATATATATATATATATATATATATATATATATATATAATATATATATATATATATATATATATATATATATATATATAATATATATATATATATATATATTATCATATATATATTTCATATACTACATTTTAAGTGTGTGAGTGTATGTATCTTTATTTTCTATCAGGCAATCTCTTTCTGTTTGTATATCTCTCTCTATACAGAGCCACGTGATAAACAGTAGGAAGCGAGTCACCGATAATCAGAGTCCCAGAGGCAGCCACACAAGCAAAGCGTTCATTTTCCTCCTCCAAGGCCTAAGCAGTTATTAAGATGATGCTCTTGACACTGGCAGCGGATTGGCGGACACAGGGCACGTGAGCGCTCTCGGCTTGACCATCTGCGTTTTGACTGCAAAGTTTATGTACACACATAAATACATATACACATACATACATGTATGCATATATACATGCATGCATACGTACATACATAATACATACATACATATATATAATACATACATATATACTTACATACATATATACTTACATACATAAATACTTACATTCATACATACATGCATAATAAATAAATGAGCTAAAATGAATAAATGAGCTAGACAGCAAAGGCCAGATAAAGAGTGAGAAAGAGAAGTGTGAACTCGGTAATATAATCGCGCATTTATTGTAATATAATCGCGGATTTATTGTAATATAATCGCGAATTTATTGTAATAGAATCCGCATTTATGTAATAGAATCGCGCATTAATTGCAATCAAGAATCGCGGGATTTATTGTAATAAATATCCGCATTTTATTGGTAATAGAATCGCGCATTTATTTGTAATAGAAATCTGCGCATTTATTGTAATAAAATCCGCGGAATTTATTAATAGAATCGCGCATTTATTGTAATAGAATCGCCGCATTTATTGCAACTAGAAATCGCGATTTATTGCAATAATAATCGCGCATTTATTGTAAGTATAATCGATATTTATTGTAATATAATCGCGGATTTATTGTAATATAATGCGCATTTATTGTAATAGAATCGGCACATTTATTGTAATATAATCGCGCATTTATTGTAATATAATCGCGATTTATTGCAATATAAATCGCGCATTTATTGTAATAAATCCCGCATTTATTGTAATAAAATCCCGCATTTATTGTAAATAATCCGCATTTTAATTGTAATAGAATCGCCGCATTTATTGTAATAGAATCGCGCATTTAATTGTAATAGAATGCGCATTTATTGTAATAGAATCGCGCATT
>NW_020870177.1:290000-295000 GCF_003789085.1 Penaeus vannamei | reverse complement strand
CCTCCCTCTCTCCCTTGCCACCTCCCCTCCCTCTCTTCCCTTGCCCCTCCCCCCTCCCTCTCTCCCCCTTCCCCACCATAAACCACCGCCGCCCTAACTCCCCCAGGACAAGGCCCGGCAGGAGTCCTCTAAATCACCCTGCATACGCGGTGAATTCACGCTGTCCATAGCAAGCGATTCCCCCCCCCCCCGCCCCCCCGCCCCGCCCCCCCTCGCTTCAACACAGGCACACGTCGAGGAAAACACACAAGCGGTACTTGACTCGCATATCTAAACCGACATTGAGATTCTCTTCCGACGGCGCCCATTAACATCAATACACCCCAAAATGACCATTAACATCAATAACCCAAAATGACCTTAACATCAATACACCCAAATGACCATTAACACCAATACACCCCAAATGACCATTAACACCAATACACCCCAAAATGACCATTAACATCATACACCCCAAAATGACCATTAACATCAATACACCCCAAAATGCATTATGACATCAATACACCCCAAAATGACCATTAACACCAAATACACCCCAAAATGACCATTAACATCAATACACCCCAAAATGACCATTAACATCAATACACCCCAAAATGACCATTAACATCAATACACCCCAAAATGACCATTAACACCAATACACCCCAAAATGCACCACCGACGCCCACCGCCCGCGACAAGCTGGCACCGCGGGTTGTACACAGGTCTCCCGTGTTCCTATGAGAGGGAGGGCGAGTCGAGGGAACCAGCACGTGTTAGTTACCCTTCCCGACGCATAAAACTCCCTAGTCCCTGAAATTACTTTCCCGTCCTGCAGATAACGGGCCGTTGTCTTCTCGTCCGGGGCGCTTCATATATCCAATCCCATCGTTTATGTTCTCTGCGAAAGCGTGATGGTGGAATTCACTTGAGCCTCGATTTTTTTTTTCTCTTCTTGCTTTTTGCAGACATTTAGGTGCATTTATGCCGGCGTAAGTTGTGCTTCAGTCTGACGCGTAGAATATGTATATATAAATGTAAATATATGCATGTGTGTGCGTGTGTATGTGCTCATACAGACAAAACACACACACCGCACACACACACACACACACACACACACACACACACACACACACACACACACACACACACACAGATATATATATATATATATATATATATATATATATATATATATATATATATATGCATAGAGAGAGAGAGAGAGAAAGAGAAAGAGATAGAAGATAGATAGATAGAGAGAGAGAGAGAGACGCATACATAGGTACATGTTTATATAGGTTTACATATACTCGAATTTTCAAATCTTTTAAGAAAATGAATCTAAATGGTTTAGGTATAATCATGGTTCGAAGCAAACGCATGCCAACGTTCTGCTATGCATATTCAGAGGCGAAATTTCTAGAACACTTGTATAAAAGTATTTTATCTTTTTATGAGCGTTGAATTAATATCATGCAAGTGTCATTTTGCGAAAACATCACATACACTGAGATTAATAATCAGTGGGAAAAAATCTTGTATATAAAACGAGTAAAATATTATTTTCATCGGTCTCTGAAATGAAGAGAGAGAAGCCGGAGCGAGAGAGGAAAAAAGAAAGAAAGAGAGAGAGAGAGAGAGAGAGAGAGAAGAGAGAGAGAGAGAGAGAGAGAGAGAGAGAGGGAGAGGGAGGGAGGGAGGGAGGAGGAGAGAGAGAGGAGAGAGGAGAGAGGAGAGAGAGAGAGAGAGAGAGAGAGAGAGAGAGAGAGGAGTGAGAGAGAGAGAAATGAGTGAGAGAGAAAAGAAAGAAAGAAAGAAAGACCAAGAGATGGCGCTTACCTCCTCACACCTTCCTTATAAAATTGTACAAGTCGACGAGAGCAGAAATAAATAAACAAATAAATAAATAAAAACACCTCGCATACAGAAGGCGTCTTGAATCCTCAGTCCAGCCATATCGCATCTCCTTTAAAAGTCTTCTCGCCCGATTTAGAGAAGCGTCAGCTCGAGTCAGCCTTCGGATACGAGGTCTTTTAGGGAACGCCAGCTGCTGTTTAGGGGGGAAAAAAAGGACAAACTGATGGTCCTTATGAGCCAACAAGGGACTCGTGCGCCTAGTTGATATGCCGCATCGGTGTGAGCGCGTATGTGTGGCAGGAAAGACGCGGACATTATTATTTTTCTTTATGTGATTTACAGAGGCGGAGGGGGAGGTGCTGCTTCACGTACACAAACACATACACATAAACACGTGTGTATATATATATATACTATATATACTATATAATAATATATATATATTATATATAATATATATATATATATATATATATTATATATATATATACTATATAAAATATATATAGTATGTAATATATATATATACTATATATAGTATATATATATATATAGTATATATATATATATATATATATAGTATATATATATATATACTATATATATATATAGTAATATATGTACATATATATATATATATACATATATATATTATACATATATTATACATATATACATACATATATATATATATATATATATATATATATATAGTATATATGATATACACATATATATATAGTATATATATATATATAACATGTACACATATATATACATATATACAATATTAATATAACATATAAACATATACACATATATATAAATATTATATATATATATATATATATATATATATATTATCATCGTCATTTGGAGATAACGTCGACGGGGGCGCATAGGCGTATCCACTTCGTTTCCACCCGTGGGGTTCCCTTCATGGCAAGCTGCTAGACAGCAACTCAGCCCATCTCAAACTCTTATATGTTTGATCAACATTCCCAAGCCACGACTTCCTAGGTCGTCCCACAGGCTTCCTCCAACCAGAGTTGTCTCGCATAGAGACAACCTGGCGGGCAGGATCCTCCTGTGGGAAACAAGTCGAGTGGCCGTAAACCCCGAGTTGGTGATCACGGATTGTGCAAATAACAGGTCCTGCACATCTCAGTGCAATCGTGGGTTGGACATATGGTCCCGCCAATGTAACTCATGATCCGGCACAAGAACCTATTACAAAAGGCATCAAGACGAGATTCCAAGTACAGGATAACATCCAGGTTTCACTACTGTATAGTAAAACCGGCATTATCAGCTTGGTCTTTCTGTGCAGGTACTGGCACATCTTGTTGAGATAGTTCATGACCCGTTGCTTGCTATTAGTCCGATAATCCTTGTTTGAATTCCTGTCAAACTCAGGATCTCCTAAAGTGACTCCCAATGCACTGCATCGAACGCTTTCTGGAGGTCGATGTAAGCTGCAAGTAGCCCACACCTGAACTCACGTCGTCACTCTAAAATGACTCAAAGTATTAGGATATGGTCTATTGTGGACTTATCAAGAGGGAATCCAGATTGCTCCGGCCTCTTGTGCTTCAGCACGTGGTCTCTGATATGTCTCAGAAGGATGTGAGCGAAAACCTTTCCCAATAAATTGAGCAGTGTGATGCCTCGGTAATTGCTGCAGTCCCATCGATCCCCTTTCCCCTTCAAGAGAGGGATGACCACATCGTCAATAGGTCAGGGGGAACAGTAGCAGACCGCCAGATGGTAGCCAGGAGAACATGCAACCCCCGAGCCATAGGTTCACCACCAGCCTTTAACAGTTCAGCTAGGATGCCACAGATACTTGCTGCTTTGCCAATTTTCAGCTTGGAGATCACCCCCTAACTTCCATTGGGGAGGGTGGATCCTCATTGATGGGTGGGTCCAGCAGCGGAATCTCAACACTACCCACATCCAAATTAACTGTTGGTGGATCAACTTGGTACAACTGCTCAAAATACTCAGCCCAACACTCCCGCATCCCAACAGGATCTGAGACGATCTGGCCACCAACTGATTGGACTGCAGTTACCTGCGAAGAGGGCTTAGAGGTTAGTTTTCTCAGGGCTTGATAGGCAGGATGAAGGTCCTTTACTAAGAAATGGCTTTCGACCTCCTCTGCCACATTGATGTACCACGTCCAACAATATGGGTTAGAGCGCTGGTGCCAAGACCCAGAAATCCTTAATTTCTAGAACCTTACTTAGTCACAGAAAAGGAGGCTATTCTCACTGCTTGCACCAGCTCCCGAACCATGGGGACCGACAGACATCTCACACCAGCTCCATCAAAGCCAGATCCTGCATTGAAGTTACCCAGAACAATACTTTTATCTTGCCGAAGACAATTCTAACACAAGCAATTTTGGGGTGAAACATCTCTTTCATGTCGAGTTTACAAACATCAGTAGGAGTGTATACAGCAATAAGAGACATGAAGCCAAATACAAGCTTTAGTCTCAATCGCATTATACACTCGTCGACTGGAGTAAGCTCTACCACCGACGGCTGCTCCTTGAAGATGGTAACCATCACTGTGGCCTGATCAGTAATAGTTGTAGCCACCTACACTAATGGTGCCGCTACCTGATCTTCCCAGCTTCAAGAGAGCAGCCACCTCCACTCCCAGCGGCCCCAGTTTCCTTCAGAGTAATGGCAACCAATCGTCCTGTCGCAAAGATCGGACATTCCAAGCCCCCACCCTGACGTCCTGCCTGAGGTTAAGCTTTGGGTGGATGCGGGCCATCTCTGCCACCCCCGCCGACGATACCCCATAAAGTGAGGGGTGGATGGCCTCAGATCCCCTAATCCATCAGTGGGGTTTCCTTTAGGCTTTGCCCCACAAGCCTCATGCCAGGTTGGCGGCGCCACGGACGCGGATGGACGAGTAACCCCCAGCTCCCAGTCCGAGTCCCAGCGTCCGCCAACCAAGGGGGACCCACAACCTGCCTAGCACCAACACCTATAACGCGCATTGCCAGTTAGGGTTCTCTCGAGGAGGTGAACTGGCAAGGCCCACCTCCCCACAGCCACCCATCAACCCCAGGGAGCAGGAGTTAGTACGAAGCCAGGGCGTGTCCACACAACAGTGGGGCCATGACTCCGTAC
>NW_020870177.1:267500-272500 GCF_003789085.1 Penaeus vannamei | reverse complement strand
GCGTTTCTTCATGACGACGGAAACGACAGAGTAAACAAAGCAGCTTTTAAAATCTATTATAACTCACTATAGAATTAGATGCGTTTCATCATGACGATGGAAGCGACAGAGGGAACAATGCAGCTTATAAAATCTGATACAACTCATTCACTATATAGTTAGATGCGTTTCTTCACTACGATAGAAACGATAGAGAAAACAATGTAGCTTATAAAATCTATAACTCATTCACTATATAGATGCATATTTTCATGACAATGAACACGACAGAGGGAACAAAGCAGCTTTTAAAATCTATTATAACTTACTATAGAATTCGATGCCTTTCTTCGTGACTTTGGAAACGATAGAGGAAACAATGTAGCTTATAAAATCTGATATAACTCATTCACTATATAGTCAGATGCGTTTCTTCACTACGATAGAAACGATAGAGAAAACAATGTAGCTTATAAAATCTATTATAACTCATTCACTATATAGATGCGTATTTTCATGACGATGGAAACGACAGAGGAAACAAAGCAGCTTTTAAAATCTATTATAACTCACTATAGAATTCGATGCCTTTCTTCGTGACTTTGGAAACGAGAGGAGATAACGAGGGAAAAGCCATCACATCGCGGTGTACATTCTGAAGGCCTGGTAAGTGAACAATGAGACCTGTTAAGCCTATGGCCATTAAGGTTAAGATAACTCCAGGGAAATGTTACCGAACGAGCGCACGGCTTTTAAGTTGTCACATAATTTTGGAAAAATGTTATCTGCTGAAGAGACTATCGGTGATTTTAGGCAATTGTTGGAACTTTTTACGGTTCGGAAGTTCCTTTCTCGCTGACTCTCCATTATTCCTTATGAGCTACTTCTTTACTCGAATTTTCTCGCTATTCCCACTACTTTTTTTTTTTTTTTTTTTTTTTTTTTTTTTTGGTCTAATGGTTTTCATGGTTTTCAAATACTGATTGTGTTTAATGCATTATCCGCTTTTACGCTCTTCTTTACCGCCTCTAAGTTTTGCCTTCATTGCCGTAATCTTTTCTGCGAAGTGTAAAATTATTATGTGATCTTCGGTCTTACAATTTCCTAATGCCCCCATTTAGAAAAATATGAAATGCACCTGTTCGTATAAAATCAGAATTACATAAATGAAATTGCATGATTGAATTGTTTAACGAATTTTAGAATTCTTCTGAAAAATCATAGATATTTCTTACGTCGCGTCAGGAGGAAAACAAATTATTTTCAAGTTTTTTTAATGTATTCTAGTTCAATTACTGACTCCATTACATGGTTGAATTACACTAAGTTTGCAACAGTGTAGAAAAACACTCAACTCTCACTTAATTTAGGTATGAAAATTAAACAACAAAATACAAACTTCTCTAAAGAAAATTAATGTACTTATAAAATTACAATATTGCAGAAGTTGCTATATGTAAACTGCCTGTCCAGGAACTATTCACACTGAAAGTAAGCGGTCAGTGATAAAGTACTTACACGAAAATTTACTCACAATAATAAACTCAGTGAACAAAAGCAGAAAGTCTGCAAGTCAATCTCATTAAAACTGTATAACAATCTTCTACAGAATCTCGAGCTGACGCATCGTTAAAACCTTGAACTCTACACATTTTTCTCTTTAAAAAAATAAATAAAACGATATTGGCACGATCCCACAACGGGGAGAAAAGACAAAAATAACAGAAGTTCGAGTTTTTTCTTTCCCGTCTCGAGTTCGTACCGAGCGCAGACCAACAGCAGGCGCCGTAAGAACTCGTATTTGCCAAGAGGTTGACGACGATCCCCGGATGCAGGTCAGTAAAAGCAGAAGCCCAAAGATAAGCAAATATACACAGCTTCAGAAGATATAACAGTGTCAGCGAAGATAAACAACCGCCGGAGGCCATGTCGTCTCACGCGCAGCCTAGAATAAACAGGAAATAGACACACGACATGAAATATATAACGAATGGCTAAAAAGTACGTGCCAAAAGTGCGAATTTTTTCCTCGGTGTTCTGTGTTTCTAAGGCCTTCTACTGGGAAGATGATTGAATGATTGAAATAGTATCAATCTACACCATTTATTGTTTTCTAGGGAACATATTCAGAGAACTGCAATATTGTTTTTTTTTTTTTTTGATTTACACTATCAACGGCTGTTTGTTAAGGTATATTAATATAATTTTAAAGCGTTTATTTATTCCTCAAATGGCTTAAGAAAAAAAATGGAATAAGTTGAGCTTTAACAGTTTGAAAAGTCAAATAGCTTCAAGATCAACATACAGTAATTAATGAGGTATTTAAGGGAACAAATAATCAATCCATGAAAAAGCAGACTCTATATCACAAATATATGGAAGGAATGCACCAACTTTTCCTGTACATATGTTTATACTTTCATAAAAGGGACATCTTCCTAGGCTATCTTTTTTTTCTTTTTTTTTTTTTTTTTGGGGGGGGGGGATAACCTTTAGGCCAGAGGATAAAAGCAAAGAATTAAACAAGTAAATTACACCCCTTATCTCCGTGGCTTCCCATGCCCTGTCTCATCTAATTACGATTATCTTCACTCATCAGATAAGCCGAGTCTACGAACTCAGAGAGAGAGAGAGAGAGAGAGAAACAGAGTGAGAGAGAAACAGAGTAAGAGAGAAAGAAAGGAAATGCAGAAAAGAGAGAGAGAGAGAGCAAACACAGAGTGAGAGAGAGAAAAAAAAGAAAAGTAGGAAAGAGACAACCATGGAATAAAGACCAATCGGCAACCCTTCGACCGCATCCTTAGCCATCCCTCTACACCGGGAGATGAAGCGCCGTTGTATTGTGTCGTGCGGACTGAGTGGTCGTCACGCAGACGTTCAGCGCCCCCTGTTCTCGCCCGAAGGAACGTCTCTCGGCCAAACCGGAACGGAGTCTGTTGCAAGTAGCACGTACTTTGCCTTATGTAGCAATGGTCGTGTTTTCATAACATATATAGACAGATATATAGATACATAGATGCATATATAGATATATATGTATATGTATATATACATATATATATATATATAATATATATATATATATATATATATATATATATATATATATGTATGTATGTATGTATGTATGTATGTATGTATGTATGTATGTATGTATGTATATACATCCATATTTATATATTTATGCTGATGGATACAGAAATTCATATATATATATATATATATATATATATATATATATATATATATATATATATATATATATATATATATATATACTGTAAGTATCTGTACCTATTTCCGTGAATGCGTTAGAGTGCCATTACCCGAGAAAGTCACAAACACACAAGCAACCACGTCGCCCACACAACGAGACAACCACGCATCCCTCAACCGCAACAACAGGGCGCCTTTAAGCTCGTTTTCTGCGGCCAAATTAATATGCAATTACCATCATTACCGATGCAGGTCACGTGACGACACTGGAAGGGGAGAGAGAAGAATGGATTTCGGAGGAAGAACGAAATGATTGCCAAATATGGACAGCCGCGGGGTCTCTGTCATAGATATATGGCCGTTATTTGCAGACGAGAAGACCGAGGAGTGGGGAGGCGATGGACGAGGCGGGAGGGAAGGAGTGAAGGCGGGGGGGGGGGGGGGGCGTGTTGCGTGTGGCCGTTCTGGCTCTTTGTCTCTCTGTCTGGATATTTCTGTCTGTCTGACTCTCTGTCTCCCTGCTTGGCAATCTCTCTCTCTCTCTCTCTCTCTCTCTCTCTCTCTCTCTCTCTCTCTCTCTCTCTCTCTCTCTCTCTCTCTCTCTCTCTCTCTCTCTCTCTCTCTCTCTCTCTCTCTCTCTCTCTCTCTCTCTCTCTCTCTCTCTCTCTCTGCTGCTTGCCTCTCTCACAGGCACACATATATATACATATATATGCATACAGGTATACACACATTTATACATCTGTGTGTGCTGTGTGTGTGTGTGTGTCTGTGTGTGTGTGTGTGTGTATGTGTGTGTGTGTGTGTGTGTGTGTGTGTGTGTGTGTGTGTGTGTGTGTGTGTGTGTGTGTGTGTGTGTGATATCATACTATATATGCCATTACATCAGTATCTCAAAGTATTCGCAAAAATGCACTAGCTCTGGTGCTTATCAAAATAGTTGCATCATGTTTTAGAACCAAAATGGCATATATTCATTTTTTCTGTTAATTTCCAAAAAAAAAGTCGTGATTTCATAGTACATGAAAACATAACCATAAAATGTTATCATGTGTATGGTATATTTCCCATCGGCTTTCATAGTATAAATGCACTGTAATATCACTGTTTCTATACGCGAAATATGCTGTATTTTTGGCATCTGTGTAAATTAGTATGTTAATCATATGCATGCTATCTCGCTTTCCTTTTGATGAATTGCTTTTTCATTTAATTTTTGAATGAATAATAATAGAGCGTAGTGATACGAACATATGTGACACCGACCTAAATAATGGAAAATAATGAAAAGGGGGAACCAAGTCATTATTCAATTTATGCCTTTAATGGTAGAACGCAGTGGGTGATAAATGCTCGTGTTACTGGGTAGTGCTGTACGTGCTGAACAGTGCATCACTCATACGCGTGTAATTGCGTTTCCTCTTTATTGGTGAATATACAACGGAGAACGGAAAAATATTTTATTGATAAATAAAACATTTTTTTTCCGTAGTTTATGAGTACCGAATCATCCTACCACTGTGCCGATGCTTACGTGAAGCAAATCCTCAGTACTCTAGTATTAGGACTGACAGCAAATCACATATTGTACTTTAGATATATATTTCATAGATTCATACACACAGTCCCGTAATTTATGTACTTAGCGCCATGCAACAACCCATACACTTTCAGCTCATCCTCCGACAAAGTACCACTGGGTAAGACCTTACGTACAACATAATCTCACTTGATATCTGCTTGCGTGCACATGCCCTTTGAAAAAAAAACGGATAATACACTATGCCACAAAGACATAATACATT